>JAJMFN010000321.1:0-112565 GCA_030574735.1 Hansenula sydowiorum
GTTGATATCAATACGTTATTGGATCAAATTTTCTTCCCAGAAGCGTTGAAGGATGATTTGAAAGAGAGAAATATTTTGAAAAGACGTGTTGGATTATTGGTGAACGAATGGTTGGGTCTTGGAGTTATTAATGACGAAAACATGACCAAGATCTATTCTTTACTGTTGAAATATCTTGATCCTTCGAATACTTTCAATGATGTTATTGTTAGATTGACCAGTGTACAAGTCCTCAAGACAATCATTACAGATTGGGATTTTAAGAAAGAGTTGATCAAACCCTTCTTGAAAGATTTCACCGCTTTACTAATCTCAACAGTCACTCAAGTTGAACTAACAGAATCTAAACTTTTCCTACTAAACACAATCTCAGAGCTGATTTATAAAACCAATACACTAATCTCACTGGAAGATCTTGAAGGTTTATTAACAATCGTCCCGAAATTCTGGGACTTATCAAATGACAACAATCAAATCATATTGAAGAATAGTCTATTGAGAATATTGAAAAATCTTGTTATTGCATTGAACAACAACTCACCAACAACTTGGAGCTTGGCAATCCCTTTAATCAAGGCTTGTTGCTCGCCACAATCCGAATATTATACATTATTAGCCGAAGATGGGTTTGAATTATGGCTGGCAATATTACATCAGTATCCTTATGAGTATAAAGATGCCAATAATGAACAAGAATTGAAACAAGTATTGGAATTTTATCCAAACGCGTTATTGAATCAAACCGAAATCTTACCACTGATTATGGAGATTTTCAGAAGTTATAATCTCTTAATCCCCAACTTGGCAATACAAAATGATATTCAACCTTTAATCTCACAAGTGTTTGAAACATTAGCCAAATACATTCCAAGCATGAGAGATGATTCATTAGACATTTTGATCTCATCGTTAGAAATCATGATCTTATCATCATACAATGACATTGCCAATTTTGAAAAACTACTCAAACTACTAATGTCCACAGGGTTTTTACCTGCAATAATCGCCATGATATTAGACGATGAACAATCACCAATCACCGTAGGGAAACTGTTATTAATCATTGCCAGGCTAGCATATTTAGAACCGAAAAGTTTGATTCAAGTTTTCCAATTTCTATTCGTTGATGAAACATTGACAAAGCAACAACTCACGAAATTCAACACCATATGGTATGCAAGAATGGATAGTAACATTGGATCACCAAGAAATAGGAAAATCCACATATTGGGATTGACTTCATTATTGCGGACAGGGGATGAGGTGTTTTTCCAAGATTTCCCCACGATGATGACGTTATGGATCTCATCATTGGAAGAGATTAATGAATCCCAGGGAGATTGTGAAAAATATCATTCGAATTATCTTTATGAATTCCAATATAATGATGATTTAACTATCCAGGAGAATGGTGAATATTTAAGGTTTCATAAATTGTTGCAAAATTTTGATCCTGTTCATAATTCGGTTTTGAAAAATTATTTAAAAGATACAATGAGTTTGATTAAGGAAAGTATAGGAGATACAAATTTCACCACATTGATGGGCAGCTTGGATAAGAATCTTGTTGAAAATTTCGAATATTTCCTATATAGTATAAATCAGTGATTTAGCGTCTACGATTATTTTCAGACATTAATGATGTTGAATTGATGCTATATGTATACAATAAAACCAAACTTTCTCCATGCAATGAAGAATGAACAAATGCAAGCAATATTATTAACTATATAAAATGCGAATAATGTCATGAAACCATAAAATTGTGATAAATGTAAAAGGAAACCCAATGAGGGCTCCAAAATAAAAGTGTAATGCAAAGGTAGTTTTTTTGAATTTATTTTTAAACATGACGAGATGAATTGGAAAACTATGTTTTGATCGAGAGGTGTTTTTGAAGAGCATGATCTTTTTGCTGTTAAATCAGTTAAATTTCTCTTCCAGTTTATGAAAGAACTGGAACACAGTTTCATAACAAAAGATGAATTGATTCAAGCTTTGAACCATTGAAATTCTTTGCTTTCTCAGTTGTTGAACAGTATAATAAATTAAATCATTTTCCGTATCCCAAATATTGATCTGTTCACCTTTTTGAAATTCATCCAGTGAATGTTTCTTCTTATTTTCATTTGTTGATTGTGTCAAAGATCTCTTCAACTGGGCTTTCTCACGGTGTGTTTGTTGCTTTTTGAAAGCATTGATGATCAAATCAACAGTGATGAAAACACCTGTACGTCCACAGCCTGCAGAGCAATGAACAACGACTGGTGATTTCTTATTAGTTTGGAAACTATCTTTGATTTGGGATAATCTTAACAAGCTCTGATAATCAGCAACACCATGATCAGGCCAATCTTGGAAATGTAGCTGGGTGATGACTCTGGATTGATTTCTGCGATTTAACTGGATTTTACGAAATGTTAAATTCTTCACACCTTGATAATTCTCAATCTCTTCTAATAATTGAACGCGAGACGAGTTTGACCAATAGATATCAGATTTCTTGATACCATATTCACAAAGGTTAGTAAGTGAAACAACAACTTCTGAATTATTATGCCAAACAACTTTCCAAAAATCATCAATGGTGGAAGGTAATGGAGCTTGTGTGGCAATATAACGCGCCTCTTTATTGATTTGAGGAACATTGACAAAGTTAGCATTGAAATAATCATCCTCAACAGCTGCTGGTGATATTGGTTGTGTTGTATTTGTATTTATTTTATTTGTTGGAGTCAAATGCAGCTTGTGTTGAGGTGAAGATGAAAGTTTTGGGAAATATCTATTATGAGTAGTACCAGCTCCACCTGGTGACATACATGGAGATTGAACCACTTTGACTCTTGAATGTTCATAAGGCAAAATGTTTGGGTATCTATTCTTGAAACCATGTTCGGAACCATCCAATAAGTTATAATTTAATTGGTCACAATGTGGACATAAACAACTTGGAGAACAAATGGATGGGGAATGTATTTTTTTGGATACAACGGATTCAATTCTTGCATTTTCAGAGTTTTCAATCTTGATAAAATTTCTAGTAACCATATTTCCTGAATTTGGAGAAAGATATGAATGCATCCATTTGGGTAATGAGTCTGTAGCGTTTTTGAAAACTGGTAAATTCAAAGCAAGATTCGAGTCATTGTTATCCACGCTGTGTTGATTCTTTTTAATGGACATGAGAAAAGACGAAGAAGGATCAGCTGAAGGTAGGACAAAATCTGAAAATGAGCTTGTATTGGAATCAGCAGAATTTTTCGAATTAAGATGCATGAAATCAAAGATAGTGTCAGATTCAGTCACACCTTCTTGATGTAAAAACGATGTAAAACCTTTATTCAAGATGGATAATTCAATTTGTTTCCCTTGACTATATTCTTGAATATCCATTTGAAACTTCTTGATAATTTGATATAAATGAATAGAACATTGTTCAGATGTTGAGTTAGAATCATAAAACAGTATATTCAAATTTTTGGAGTTCTTCATATGCATGTCAATAAGATCTTGTTGTTCAGTAGTCATGGTTTTGAATACATTAGCCAATTGGAAAGATGATCTCTTCAGTAAAGTGGAGGGTACACATATACTTAAAGCTCCTTCGATTCTTGAAGTGGAATATTGGTTGAAAGGTCTTGTATCAATCACCAATAAGTCATAACCTGGATCCTGTTTCATTTCTTTGAATTCTTGTATTGTGTTGATTTCCATGATATTTGAATCCGTTATATCGAAAAGCTTTGAGCCATTGTTATGCGCTAATCTTTGAGGAAGGCTAAACATAGAAGATGTAGAGATAGGAGACGTTGGCGATTTGAGGTCCAACGACCCTTCTCCTATTGCTTTCTTACCGTCTGTGGAGCCATCATGGTTTTCATCTTCAGCCAGAGTGACTTTAACTTCTGGAGCCAGTCTGCTCAGCGTCCCACTACTTGAAAGCGGATAATGACCGCTTTGGCTTGACGCCGAGCCTGGTCTCAGGGGATTCGATTGTGTAGGTGTCTTTGCCGCTGTTTGTGAATGATTATGGCTATGATTATGGTGGTCTTGTTGGTGATTGGATTCGAAATTGAAGTACCCAAACGAGTTTTCACGAGTGGGAGTTGGCTTTGTGCTCATGTGCAGGGGCGAGGAATGAGTAGAGGCCATCACCATTTCTTGTGTATCTTATTTCTGTTTGGTTTGGTTGATAATTAGCTATTGTGTTGTGGTGTTGTTGTTGTTGTTGTTCTCTTCATCAACAGTTTTCAACTCGTTTATTTGGGAGATTTGCGTGCTATATAAGCGAAATTGGAAAGGCCGCTGTTATAAATATCTGACAGATGTATAAGCCACAAAAACAAACAAACAAAACGTAATCGAACTATGGACCTTTTAGATATATTTGATTTGATGTTGAATTTAACAGCGATTCTTAATCTAGTTCTGCAAAAGTGGCGCTAAGCTTGTATTTAAAGTCTTGGGATTTCATGCGTAGCTGCTAATTCTTGACATTTTGAAATTGTATGGAGATGCTCAAGTTTGTAAGTGAAAATGGTGTTCTAGAAGCCCATAAAATCTCTGCATTACGTCATGTCAACAAGATGTCATTTATTCTGCTTATGTCATCCGCCGCATACTGCGAGAATCTTTAGTTTATTTTTGTTTATTACGTCATTGAGTTTGTTGAATCTGTTATTGCCCTCGGGAAGATGTATGATCAACTTTGAGGTCATGTGATAGTGATCGGAATCTCCTTTCTCGGTTTATAGTTACCATGGTTACCACTTATAACCTTTGTTTTCATTTTGTGTTCCAATAAAGTGAATTCAATATTTGTGTTTGAACATACCAGTAAAGATAACTATTCAACAGCTGGTCTGTATCCAATTTGGTCTCCAGGGCAAAGTTAACTCCAACGCTATCATCATATCACTAGCTGCACTAGCTGAGTCTCCACATCCAAGGTCGCATCCAGCCATCTCATCATCTACTAATCTGGATCGTTGCTCTTCAAAAGAAACCGCTTTTTGAAGGTTCATCTCATCATCTCATCTGCTGTTGATTTGCTTATCACAACCGTTAGCCTTTATCAAAACAACATTTTATCGCATATTACAACATTTTATCTAGAATATGACATCAATTAGCCCTGATAGAAATACGCTTTACGATTATGATTTGTCAACTTTAACAAATATAAGGTTAAACAATAGGAAAGCTCAACAAAGGTTCCTTGCGGACCCTTCTCTTAGAAAGTCAAATAATCAAAGTTATAATTCTGCTTTTGAGATTTTCTCTCCTTCTCCAACAAAATCACAACCTATTATTGCTTCTAATGACCGCAAACAATTTACAAGAAACTCAAATCAAAGATATGATAGAGATATGAAATTTGATAGAAGCTTTTTGGAATCAGATAATGCTAGATATTTGGACAAGGATTTTTATAGCAATGGTTCAAAATTGAATGAATTGAAAAGAGAACAATTTTTAGACAATTTATATCCGTTGAAAAGTCGAAACCACCAGAGCATACCGGAACCTTCAAAAGATACTGCGTATAACTCGCAAGAATTTAAAGACTTAGGTTTCAGACCTAGAAACAGGGACATAAGATTATCAAGTTTGAGGAAACCAACCTCATTGAATCATGAACCATATGGTGAAAGCCCCATACGTTTTAAAAATTTACCAATTGGATTTAAAGATAATTATGAGAATTTAGATCTTCAGAAGGATACACAGCAGCTGAAAAACTATGATGATCATTTTGAACGTTTAATCGATAAGTATGATCTTCGTGAGCTGACAGATGGTTCGAAGGGGAAATCAATAGTGGGCAATCGACAATCACCATTATATTATCACGAGGAGAGTCTTCAAGAAACTATGAAGTCCTTAGAGGAGAAAGTTCAGCGTTATAAATCTATAATCAAAGATTTACAATCAAATTATAAAACCAAATGTCTGGAAAATGATGAATTATCCAAGAAAGTAATTGATGTTGAAAGGTATAGTCAATTTTTAGAGTCAAATTTCGATTCATTATATCAGAAATTTTCCAATTTGAAGTTGGAAAAACAGAATCAGCTTTGTGATAACTTCAATAAAATTGATCAAAACTATCATAACAAGAAGTTTCAAAGTACAGAGGATGATACAGATACATTCCAGCTTCCCCAAACCACACCGCTTCCAAAGACCGCTGAAGAAAATTCAACAACTTTAAACTTGTTGAATTTCAAAACAAGATCTAGAAGCCCATGAAATGTATACATCGTCTGACAAGAACGTTTAATACAGCAATAGTTTATAATTTAAATAAAGCATTTAATAAATATACAAATTAGTGTATTTCATGACACATGTATGGCTGGTAACTCTGATTGATTTAATTCGGACTGAAGTATAACTTGAATTGAACATTTCCATCCCCATTGGCATTAACATCAACTTGCTCAGCGCCCGATGGAATATGATCCGCATTCCATTGATCAACACCATCAATGGACAAAATGTTTGTATTTGCATCAAATCCAAATTCAGAACCCTCACCAGATTTAAAACAACTAAACTCTTTAGTACTATCAACCGAACAATACCCTGCACTTGATCTTAATTTGACACCAACATCACTCTTCTCCAACGTATAAGTAGCACATGTCCCGCTCATATACCATTTCCCATTCTTAATCAAACAGCCCTTTTCATCGCTTAGTTTGATATAACCCTTTGATGAATCACCAGTGTGAGTTGGAGATGAAGAGCCCGTTGTGGTTGATCTTGTTGATCCGCCTGATGAAGAGCCCTTAGGGATGAATTTTATGCCTGTTGTTGGACATTTCGACGATGAGAAGGAATCAATGTGTTGGAACTGTTGGCTTAATAATGATCCTCTCAACTGATGGAAGTACCAGACTTCATTTAGGGCGTTGTGAGAATCGCAGCCAATGTATGGGACTGATCCGAATTGGGCACTTAGAGCTTTGATGATCTCATCTTTTGTGTATGTTTTATCAGTGGAGGGAGTTATACCTGCTGCTATTAACCATTCATAAGTTGGTAATTTTGCATATAGGGCATAGGCAATTTTGAAATAATCGACGACGTTTTGATTAGTTTTGAAATCATCACCGTAACATGATGGGTTTATAGTATTGACACATGTGCCATGTTTGTTGAATTCATGTTTCCATAAACTAGCATCATTACCATTTAAATTTTTCCAATATCTTTGCATGTTTGATAATAATTCATCCTCATTAAATGACTTCAACACTGAAGAGACATCACCAACGTTTAATTTATAGTTACAGTTCTGTTGATAAGAGCCATCTTTGGAGCAATTATCAGGCCAAAGTCCATGTAGTGTAAAACTATCATTTGGACCAGTAGCTGGATTATAATCCCAAAATTGAGTTTGTAACATAATACCACCGGGGTATTCAAAACAACATGTATCAGCTATTGCAGAGGTGTTGGAGCAAGATAGTGGGATATCACCTGGACATTTGGAATTATTGTACTCATCACGCGGGGCCAGTCCTTTGATATAGTTGAACTGAGCAGAACCTGGGAACTGGAAACACTCAACAACTTGTGCAGTGATAACACCAAGCGTAATAATGTCAAGTATCATGATGAGCTTAAGAGTTTTGATCACTATTGTGGAGAGAAGTGGAGTCTGTTAGTTGATAAGGTAAATATTTAAGGGTCATTCAAAGCTCTATTTATATAATCTGAACTATTTTGACGTGAGGTTTCTCAAGTATTTAGTATCGATCCATGTGCTCGAGATTTCGGAATTGATAAGAAATTGTTACGTAAGGAATATAAGCGATTGACATATAAGGCTTCGAAAGAATACAAACCCCATTCAATATCTCTGTTGAGCCAAGCCAAGGTCATTGTAGCTACACTCGAAGTATCCCGAGACATATGTCACCAAGAGTTTCTCTATAGTCAAGTATAAACATCAAACAAAGTCAATACTTATTGTTCTTTTCCCCGGTTGCAATACATACTGCAACTTCCAATTATCGAACTTAACTTTTGAAGAGTCAACGACAACACCGTTGTCTTTAATAACAGCATCGCTGGACCCTTTAGTCTTGACGGAACTTAGATCAATTTTCAAATGTCCACTGTTCAAGTCTGTGTTTGTGTATAATTCAACCGTGTTATTCTTCAAAGACCATCCTGCAGTGACTATCCCCTGTGATTGACTCTTGATTGAACCTACTGCAAAGTTCAAATCTGCAAATTTGGGCTCAAACCACCATGATTTATCAGTTTCAAATCTCAATCCCAATATATCATTTGTCAAAACGATTATTGGACCACATGACCAAGGATGAGAATGTGAGATATAACTTGGATCGTATAATTGGAATGGATATTTACAACTGCCATCTTGGAAATAACCTTCAATCAATGAAGATTGAACACCATATGGTGCATTCCAAATGTACCCCCACATCAGTCTGATCAGATCCATAGCTCGTTGAGTGTTCCCAGAGGCAACGTGTGCCTGAAGTTCAAATCCAGATATAAATGGTGAATGCATTCCTGGAGATTCTGGAGATGGTGCACCAAACTTTGTCCATCTTTTTTGTAAATTTGAAGATATAAGTTTTGATTGGTCTTCATCTGCAATATCGAAAATGATTGCTAAGGAATTACCGTCCTGTGGATGAATATCTGATTCAAGATTATCTTTGTATAATCCCATTTCTTGATCCCATAATTTGGCGTTGATCTGAGTTTTCAAAATCGTAGCAATATCTCAATATGTTTTAGCCTTAGCAGGTGGGAGATTGTCAAATAAGTTGTTTGATGTTAATCTCAAAACTCTATACAAGAGACAGTTTGCACTTAATGAATGACCTTGAAGCATATTTCTTCCCCAATCCAAACCAAATGTTACTTTCAGCAACCCATTCTTGTCAATTTTCCTCAAAGAGTAATCAACAGCTTTAATCCATTGATCTTGATACCCTTGAAACCAATCATCTAGCCCACCATGAAGTCTCCAAGTGTTCCAGACAGAAATCAAACTCCATAAATGATACGTATCCGATCCATATGTGGCAATAGGTCTACATGCGTAGGGGAACTCGCCGTTTTCCAATTGTTCCTCCATGATCCATTCAGTTGAATCTTTAATACTTGCCGAATTGAAACAACAAGCTTCAGCTGGAACAGTAATGGATCTATCACCAGACCAAATGGAGCGATCCCTTCTAGCACCGTCTGTCAAGAACTCAGTTCCTCCACATCCAACTTCATCATTGGACCAGCCAGTGGTGGGCATCACAATATCGTGTCTTCTTGCAGAATTTGAAGGAATCGTAGAAAGTTGGATTGTATAAGCACAGGCATACCAAATCTGATTTAAAAAATCATCATCGCAATAGAAAAAACCCGAATAATTTCTCAAATCATTGGCTAAAGATGGCATGTTTGTCATGAAAGTCTTGATTGTTTTGATCTTGATAGGTTTTGATAATTCATTTGTGAAAATTGTGAGATATTTGAACCCACCTCTTTGTCTTTCCCAAGGTGTAACATACTGAGATGGACCTTGTACTTTGATTGTCTCTACACCATCTTCAATGAAAAAATCCATTGATCGATCCGAAGTTTTTTTACTGATGAATAATTTTGATTCTGCAAATGATAATTTCAATTCACCTTCACCTTCAAGAAAATCTATGTGTATTTGACCACAAGTGTTGATATCAAACTCCAAAGTGACACAACTGTTCGAAAGCAGCGTAGTGATATTCTCTGACGATTTATCAACGAGTCCCGACACATTGTTGATCTGGCCTTCTCGATTGTATATCTTTGACGGTGTCAAATACCTTGACTCTGGGGACAATTTGAACTTCTCCCAAGGACCATCATTCGCTGAATGGTTGAAAACATAATCGGCAGCTTTATTTGATGCTATAGTCATTTTGCCCTATATTTGCTATCGTACCATCCACGACAAGTGATGCCAATTCATCAATCAATGACTTCTCGATGTTTATATCAAAATATCTTCAGGGCCAAGTCCACCAGCCGGCTATCTCGAATTCCTGTAGCCTACACCACCTCCGGCTAATTGATCACCGTTGTTACAATCCGGGACAATGATAGCTCTATAGCTCAAAGATTAACAAGTTGTTTCACTTTCTGTATCAGTCGTTGAAAATTATTAGTTCAGATATACAGCTGCTACTACGTTCTCGGTATCAAAAGTATATTTCGTATATCTTAGTTTATACAATGAGCCAAACTCAAGATCTACCAGCAATAAGCTCCAGTGTCTTTTCAACCAATTCTTTCTTGTCTCTCAGAGTCAATTGATCTTTCTCAACCAACAAAGAGTCACAATAGTTATCTAATATCAAGTCCAAATCGACTTCATCAAACCAGCTGGTCTCCATTTGCAAACTGAGAGGTGAATCATACGTTATATCTTGTTTTAACTGGATGTCATATTTTCTACTCAATATCTTTCCAAACTCATATTGAAGATCCTCCAGCTCTTCAGGATTGAACCTGACCACGTTCTCCTTGTAATCGTTCAGTGCAGCTTCTAACAGCTTCTCATAAGTTTTAGGGGCATTGCTTTCTTTACCTGAAGGATGCATTGGCAATGGTCTGCCCTTTGGAAGCACGACATATTTTCTAATTGTCAAATATTGTATCAAATGGAGAGACGTGAGTTCTTTCAAAATGAATGGAGTTATTGGAGGGTTGACAATTGGAGAATGAGGCGAGTTCCAAAGAGCTTCAATATCTCTATTGGGCTCCTCATCTCTTATCTTGTAGAAGAAATCAACTGTTTCAATCTTCCAGCTAAAACGTAACATTAGCAGTAGTACTTTGAACCTTCAAGACGCTACTCACTACCTGACAACTTTGTCATTAACCATCTCTTTAGTCATATCCACTCTCAGCACTTCTGCAACAACTACAACCACCGTCTCAGTATCAGTTGGATCATGCAAACTTCAAATATCATCTCTCTTTCTGTCTTCATCGCTCAATGTTCCTCCGTCGGCGGTTCCAAAGCCCCGAGAACCCCAGAACCGTTGGATCTAAACCAATAGTCATGAGTCCAACTAGTCACCTTAACACCCAAGACCTCCATCAATCAACATCATTGGTCGAGCTTCGCTTCTCAGCCATGCGCTTTTATTCTGGAAATGTGGAGTACCAGCAGATCAATGATCCCCCACTACCACTGGCTAAATGAAATCTCACTCTTTACCCCATACAATAGTCATCTTAAACACATTTGCACTACAAGGTTTTCTTGACACCTAAAAGTATATATTATAAAGTATATAATGCTACAGAATTTCGTTATGGAATATCACTGTATGGATATAAGCACCATACAGATACACTGTAATGACTGAAGATCACGACCAGGGGCTATTTTCAAATGTTCAAGAGACTGCAAGACTCCAACAGGAAGTCGAGCAAGGATTCACAAGATGGCAAGCTATCAAGGCGTATCCCTTAACCTCGCTTTACATGGTTGGTATACTATGGGTGATGATCTTGGTTGGATTCGAACAACAGGCTGGTGGTATGGTGGTTTCGATTCCTCAGTTCAGAGAGGATTTCGGTTATGCGTATAATGGTGAATATGTCTTGGATGGGAAATGGCAATCTGCTATAAGTGGTGGTCCGGTGGGTACTATTGTTATTGGTGGGTTTGTGGGCTCACAACTTGCCGATTGGATTGGTAGGAAGCCCGTGTTGTTACTAGCTGTTCTTTCCACCGTGGGGTTTATTGTTATTGAATACGTCGCTACTACGATTCAAGTGTTTTTCGCAGGCAAGTTCTTAAATGCCTTTTCACTTGGTATTATTCTTTCCGTTGCAACTTCTTATATGGGTGAAATCACACCGTTAGCATTAAGAGCACTTTCCACTGCAGCTTTGAATCTTTCATTGAGTATTGGTCCTTTTGTCTGTTACCTAATAGCGAATGAAACAAGTACAAGAACAGATAGAATGGCATATAGAGGATTATTTCTTTCTCAATGGGGCTTCAGTGCAACATCCTTTATATTTCTACTATTTTTACCAGAATCACCTTATTATCATGTCTTGAAAGATAAGGACGAAGCTGCTTTGAAACAGTTGAGAAAACTTTATAAGGATGAGGTCACTGCACAACAACAACTTTCAATCATTAGAACCACGATTGAAGAATCCAAAGAATTGGCCAAATCAAGTACATATTTAGATTGTTTCAAAGGTTCTAATTTGAGAAGAACACTGATATCTATCTCACCTTTCATTATGCAACCAATGAGTGGTGTTGCATTCATTGCCAATTATTCAACATATTATTACCAAACTGCAGGGTTCTCCACTCATAAGTCGTATCAAATCAGTTGTGGTGCTCAAGCATTATCAATAGCGGGATGTATTGCATCTTGGTTCATCTTGGATCGGTTGGGAAGAAGAGCAGTTATTTTATATGGTATGATCTCCCTGGGGATTTTGAACCTGATCACTGCTGCTGGTGGTGTTCACCAAACAAAGGCAACATTCACAATGGTTAGTGCATTCATAGCTATGTACAATTTTTTCTACAACTCTTCAATTGGCCCAGTATCTTATGTTGTTGCCGTTGAACACCCAACCTCGAGATTGAGAACCAAAACAGTCGCAATGGCATTGGCTTGTAATAACGGTCTCCAATGTATGTGGTCTTTCGTCTTACCATACATGTTCAATCCTGATCAGGCAAATATGGGCTCAAAGATCAATTTTATCTTTTTTGCAGGATGTATAGTGGGTGGTATTGTTTTTTATCTTTGGTTACCAGAAACAGCAGGAAGATCTTACGAAGATATTGATAAGATGTATGGTGACAAAGTTCCAGCAAGAAGCTTCAAGAACCACCAGGTCGTTTATGATCAGCCAATGTTGGCTGTTAATGATCTAAACAAGGAAGAAATCACACATATCGAAAAGGCTTGATTATAGTTATTAAATGTTTGAACTCTACATCGTTATCGTAATCGTCACTATTGTATTTTCACATCATTATATACAAGTTGGAAATCATTTTATATACAACATAAATATCAACCAGAACAACTTTCACAATTCTCTGGGTCGTCAATGTTACAAGAGAGAGGTGTTGTTGAATGGATATCATACTCTTTACCACCAGCTTCGAATCCCTGACTATCAGGAGTCAATGGCTCCAGCGTTATTCCCCTTCGTCTTTTCAAAGGAGTGATTGTGCTATCTATAGCCACATATTTCCTCTTTTTGGACAATGCCTCCACAATTGGTTTCCTCTCTTTGGCTTCTAGTGATCTATCAATTGTGAATTTGATAGCAGAACTTGCAGCTTGAGTTCTAAGATAATACATCCCGGTTTTCAACCCTTTGGACCAGCCGTAAAAATGCATACTGGTCAATTTCCCCATTGTGGGATCTTTCATATGTATATTCATACTTTGGGATTGATCAATGAAAGGTGCACGATCAGCGGCAAGGTCTATGATTGCCTTTTGAGGAATTTCCCATACTGTCTTGTAAAGATTCTTGACCTCTTGTGGGATGCAATCGATGTTTTGAATCGATCCATCATCATCAATGATTTGATTCTTGAGGTCTTGATCCCAAAGACCAAGATCTATCAAATCTTTAACAAGATACTTGTTCACGATTTGGAATTCACCAGATAAAACTCTTCTTGAATAAACATTCGAAGTTAAAGGTTCAAAACATTCTGTAAATCCCAAGATTTGTGATGTAGACGCAGTGGGCATTGGAGCAACCAACAATGAATTGCGCAACCCATATTTAGCCATATCCTCCTTGATAATATCCCAATCGTAGAGTCTTGTCGGCTTATGATTCCACAAGTCGAATTGAAATTGACCTTTGGACGCTGGAGACCCTTCATAAGATTCATATGCACCATGAACTTTGGCAAGTTCGATAGATGCTTCAACGGATGCGTGATAAATAGTTTCAAATATTTGAATATTCAACTTCTTGGCCTCGGGGCTAGTGAATGGTAATCTCAGCTCCATGAACAAATCAGCCAGCCCTTGAACACCCACAGCTATAGGTCTATGTTTCATATTACTATTCTTAGCTTCTATTAATGGATATTTCCCAACATCAATGACCTTGTTCAAGTTCTTTGTCAGTACTTTCACCACATCGTGTAATTTCTCAAAGTTAAACCACATTTTATCATCTTCATAAGATACAAACGATGGTAATGCAACAGAACCCAAGTTACAAACAGCAATTTCCTCCTTAGAAGAGTATTCCACCACTTCACAACATAGATTTGAAGATTTGATGATCCCCAAATTTTTCTGATTAGTCTTCTTGTTACAAGCATCCTTGTACAACATAAAGGGACCACCTGTTTCAGTCTGAGCCTCTAACACGGCATACCATAGTTTTTGTGCCTTGACTGTTTTCAAAGCAAGACCTTGGTCTGCATAATCGTTATAAAGTTTTTCAAATTCGTCACCATAAACTTCATTAAGACCTTTTGCTTGGTCCGGAGAGAAAAGATGCCAATCGGCATCTTCTTTTACTTTTTTCATGAAAAGATCTGGAATCCATAAGGCATAGAACAAATCTCTAGCTCTCATTTCTTCCTTCCCGTGATTCTTTCTAAGATCTAAAAACTCAAAGATATCAGCATGCCATGGTTCAATGTAAATGGCAAAAGCACCTGGTCTTTTGTTCCCACCTTGATCAACATATCTGGCCGTATTGTTGTACACCCTCAACATTGGAACAAGACCATTCGAAGTACCATTTGTGCCTGCGATGTATGTTCCTGAAGACCTTATATTAGATACATGAATACCAATCCCTCCTGCTGCTTTAGAAATAAGAGCACAACGATGCAGCGTTCCGTAAATCCCATCGATGGAATCATCATCTATACCCAATAGGAAACACGATGATAAGAATGCACTTGGTGTGCCGGAGTTGAATAATGTTGGAGATGCATGAATAAAATATTTTTGGGACATTAGATTGTAAGTTTCAATGGCAGAATCAATATTACTGCCATGAATACCTAGTGAAACTCTCATCAGCATAAACTGAGGCGTTTCCGCTAACTCACCGTCAATTTTCAATAAATATGATTTTTCTAAAGTCTTCAATCCAAAATATGTAAATGTCGAATCTCTTTCAGGGTCAATTATTGAGTCTAATAAATCTGCATTTTCCTTTATAGCCTCGTATAACTCTCTAGATATCAATGGTGAATGTTTCTTGGTCTTGACATTATAAAAATCAAAAAGTCTTTTCGAATTCACAGAGAACTTTGATGGCACTTTTTTGATTAGCCTTTTGACACTTAATCTCGCAGCCAGTATAGCATGGTCAGGATGTACTGTGGTCAGCGTGGCTAACGTTTCTGATGCCAAGTCAACAAGTTGATCACTCGATACTTCTTCTGGTAAGCCTGCAAGTACTTTTCGACTGATTTCTTGATAATCTATATGATCTTTATCCAACCCTCCAGATAATTTTTTCAGTATCATCACCAACTTGTTTGCGTCAAATTGCTGGCTGGTTCCATCACTTTTCAATATCCGTGCCTCGGTCATAGCTTTTGGATCCAAAATGCGATTTATATTGAGTGTCAAATGGTTCTGATCAAATTAAAGAAATCAGAGAAGATATTTGAAAGCACCGAGACTTTTGCAAATATTAGTAATAAGCCTGAATACGATCTGTCACAATTTCCCTATAACGATTTTTCTGGAGAATTAGGGCTCGGTGAATGCGAGAAGTTTATAACGTGATGCTGCTCAACGACGGACCTCTATAATACAGCAGTGAAAGAGTGTGAGATCTGGTGAAATTGACTGATAAAACAAAACTGACAACCATCTTTTTGCCATCTTCTACGTAATATTTAAAATTGAAACATTTTCATTTCTTTTACGTAATATAGACTCCGGTTGGTGCACGCTCTTTGCGCCAAAATGCAAGATATAAGACTTCCCGATTGGGACAGCAGTGACGCTTATGTGGGCGAACCGGTAGCATAACCTCCAGATTTGACACATTGGACATTGTAATAGGTTCATCTGGAGGATGCATGGGCACTGGAGTAGGCCAATATCCATTTGGAGCTGTTTTGAAAAGGTTAGTTGACTGGTCTTTTGACTGGTCTGCAGGTTTAAAGCGCATTCATACTCACTTTGTTAATAAAAATTTACAAGCACCAGTCCACTCTTCATTGGCTGTCTTGGACGAAAGCCGTATACTAGCACCACCAATTCTATCATTGGTCATCTTGTAAGGAAGCTCAATGCTTGGGTCTAGAGCTTTGAGGCTATTGGCAATTTGGGACACTATCTCCAGAAGTGCAACTAGGGCATTATCCAATTTGGAATGTGTAAATAATCTTTCGATTTGATATTCACCAGAAGAATATACTTCAAGTATTGTCACTTTAGGCTTATCCGGGTTCGATAAGTCCCGTTCATGTTTCTCAATCTTTGACGTCGACCCCATAGGCTTCAATCTATAACCTTGAAGCTTCAAGTTCAACCTTGCACTAACAGTGGCCATCAACAAAACTAAATGACCCAACGCAGCATTGATCTCTTGCCATGGTACTCTATTGTTTTCCAAACTACCCAAGCGCAAGCCATTGATGGTTCCAAATGGACCGTCGTGTGATATGTTGAACGTATCATTGTAAACATTTGTCTTGCGTAATTTCTCTAGTTGTGATAGATTGAAATCATATTCAGCTTTTATAGTATCTTTCTCTTTCAAAACATTTCTGATTTTCAATTCATTTTGGTTTTCCTCTTTATAAAAATTTTGTCTCTGAAATTCTATCTCCTCAATCTCTTTCAGCACATTGTTTGTTTCATTATCGATATCAATACTCTCTTGCTCCAAGCTTACAAGCTCATCCAGTAATTCAGTTTCTTGGTTCTTGAGCCTATCAATTTCATCAATGGATTCTTGGGATTTGGCCACCATTGGTGCCTGTTTGTTTTGTAATTTTTGAAGAAATTGCATATAGACGTCACGTTCCTTCGATGATTTATCATATTTTGCCTTCAATTGGGTGAGCAAAATTTGTGCACAGTCTTTACAGACTGGATAGTCAATCTCATTCTTTGAAGATAAAATGTTGAAAATGTTGGATAAAGTGTTTAATCTGTTTGATAATGACCTGCTATCGGTATCTAGATCGGAATCTGATCCATTCTCATTCTCTTCATCTTCAAACTGCGACAATATAACAAACGAATCAGTAGTATCGTATAATTTCTTATTTATAAGTGGTTTGTTATTCGAATCCTTGGATGCCTGTTTCAGTAAACTGGCCCTTTCTTCAGGTATGAATGGTTCTTCGCCCAAATCAACGTCTTTATCATTATTTCCCTTCCCATGCCCAATTCTTCCAGAAGTCAAAAGGTTGCCCTGTGCTTTACTCAAATTGGCCAAAGACGTGTCGATACTAATGGGCAGTCTGCATCGCTGACAATGATGTGTTGGTGACATGGAGCTTTATGTTTGTTTCTGTATTGTACACTAAATACTTTTTAAGCCATCGCTATACAACTTCAACTTGTTTTGTCTTAATTGGAGTGATACATCCGGACACCGCATATAGCGACTAGCTGGGCTCATCATAAACCTTTAGCTACAAAATAAGACTTTATCATCACTATGTGCAAGACATTTATGTATTTCTATTTACAAATATTTATAATTGCTCGATCCAGTATTTAAAATCTGGGTCTTCTTTGCGTTCTGTCAACCCGAAAACAGAAGCCCCATCTTCCTCTTTAAATTTGTTGTATTGATTTCTCATTTCAGTGTAAGGATCTTCACAGTCTCCTGGGACTTTATATAAACGAGTGAATAGTTTCTCCTTTGAAATCCCCTTTGGAACAACTGAAGAGGCCTTCCGCTTTGATTCACGTGGTATTTTCCTGTTTTTGTGGTCCAAAGCTTGAGATCTTGTGATGTAATCAGCTATGGCTCTTCTAACACCCATTACAACTCCCTCTGGAGCCCAGACTTCAAACAGTTCATCACTTGACTTTGGACCAACTGGTTTGATTTGAATGAATCCGTAATCTTTGATGACCAAATCAATCTTACCGAAAAAGGGAGGTATCACATATCTCACCAATCTATCAACAGATTCCGGTGTGACAAATATGTTCTTAACACCATTTGGTGGATCCCTTGCTATCTCTTTCGCTCTTTCCAAATCTCTGAAAACTCTTGGGTTCCCCTTTGTTGGACAGATGACTTGAAGCAGAGAGTCTTTTGGTGGAATAAGATAGAATAACCCACCATTTGTATAACATTCGCCCCCATGGACAGAAGTATACTTCATTGTTCTCATACGGTCAGCAATCATAGCTTCCCCCTTCATGAAATTTTTGATGTGTTCATGCCTTACTGAATCATAAGCAGTCAGTTGCGTCAAAATACCTGGTGTATCATATGTTGTTTTAGTTATCAAATCTGTTTCGATATTTTCCTGAGTTAATGCTGGAACAAATGAAGACCCCACAGGCTTTGCCCAAGGTTTACTGGCATCGTGTCTATGAACAGCTTCGTTTTTCAACTTGGTGGACAGTAATGATTTTCCTGAATTCACATAACCAACAAGATAAGACGCAAAGGGCAACTTGTCCAAAAGTTCACCTATATTCCACTGACTAGCAGCACTGACTAGTTGACACTTCGTGCTTCCCGTGAGTCTTTCAATGACGGTTTCAAAATATTTATGACCGTAGACTCGTGGTGTTTTGGATGTGGAAAACAACAAATCAATCTTGTTCACAATATAAGAGGTTTTACGAGATTTGTCATAATCAACAAGTCCTAATGGGAAATCATAAGCTGAAACAACATGAAACAGATCAGTTGACTGAGGGATATCGCTCATAACTTCGTCAAAGTTGGATTCTCGTTCCTTTGCCAAAGCGAATTTCCCATGATATAAACTATCATAACATCTTTTACATCTTGGTAAATTAACATTCTCAAGATCTTCCAGATTCCCTCTCTTGATTTCCTTAGTTTTTTCTCTTTTCAAATCAATATTACTAACACCTATCTCAGCTTCCAACATTTTTCTTCCAGCTTCATCAAGATTCCCAAAAGCTTTCAAAAATTGAAGATCGGCTTGATTTCCTGATTTACTAGTATCTCTATATTGTCCTTTTTTGTAAAACCCCGGTTTATCCTTATCCGTCTGTTGCAAATGAATACCACACGAGGCACAGGCATCTAAATGGACTGATTTTCTTTGAGAACCGATATTAAATGAATCTGCACCAAATTTCTGTAAAGTGTATTTTGTAGGACCCGAGGAGCTTGAATTGAACCTTAGTTGACTAAGCCTTGTTACCGACCTCACATAGTTTATTGTATTTCTCTTCCTTGCTATAAGTCCTAAGCACTGTTTAGACGACATCTTGAATCAAACAACTTTGTCCAATCAAGACTTCTTCAATCTCCAAATAATTAGTGGAAAGTCTCTTTTGGTGCAAAAACAATGAAATTTTTTTGCGGATTTGTCGTGCGCGCTCCAGCTCATCGCTCTTCCGCGTTTCTACGACTTTTGTTACTTTATGGTCTATTATTGATGATTTAACTAGATATAAACATGAATGCAGCTTTTGAGTACGATTACTTTATTCCTCGTCATCGTCATCATCTTCTTCTTCTTCGTCGTCTTCTTCTCCACTTTCCAAATCTTCCATAGCTTCATCAGCTTCTTCGTCTTCACTATCTTCGTAAGCTTTCACTTCTTTAGATTTCTTGCGTTCTTCTTCATCCTCTAATAAACTTTCCCTCAAAATTCTTGCTCTTTCTTCTTTGACTTCTCTTTGGACCACAATGTAAGCACCTAATGGAGTTTTCTCCCAGTTGAAATCTTTCAAAAATTTGTTAACCTCAACCCTGTTTGTTGGACCAAATTCAACATTAGCTCTCTTTTGTTGTATGAAATCAGCATTTTGATTTAATTTCTCAACCAAGTTTGATAATTGTTTGTTGAACTTGACATTTTTAGAACTTTTGATATAACGACGCAAGGAAATGGTGACAGGAGTAGCCAATTCCGGGAATGAAATACTTTTGGAATATAAAACAAAATATTCACCAACCAAATCAATGAATTGCTCAGTGACACCTTGTTGGTAAGTTCTACTGCCCAAATATGCAGAGTTGGCTTTAATATTGTGATCAAAATCAAATGCTTGTAAATTTGTGTTCTTTGGGTTTCTTGTTAAAGTGGTTGAGTTCAAAATTTCTTGCAATAATGGGAACAATGGGATGAAAACACCAGTGTTTTGTGACAAACGGATCAAAGATCTAATCAAATAAAATCTCAAAGGGAAAAATTGAGCAGTTGGGATCAATCTAGCAGCACCCAAAGTAACTTGAACTAAAGGATAGATCAGTTGTCTCAATGCACTTTCCTTCTTTATTTCCCTTTCTGGGTTACACTGAACAGCTAAAACTCTTGACCAAAAATCCAATGAGTGGGCGTATTGCCAGTTGTATATCGTTTTGAACCCATCCTTGGTGTTATTGATACTGTTTCTCAAATGGATGGCTAATTGACGGACATAATCGAACCCGATTTGATAAGACAGAGTTTCATCAATACCGAATAGTTCAGCAGCTGAATTTTTTTGAAAATTGATCATTGGCATGGTATGAATGTTTGTTTGACGACAGTTCTTGATGAATGAAGAATATGTCAATTTCAAAACATTTTCTAATATAGATTTGGAAAATTCTCTTGAAGAATTGTTTAAGAATGCAAAAGCTGCAATTTGGGTTTCCACATCGGTAGTTGATGACCAAACATTGACAACGGAGGTGATCAATTCTTTAAGTAATCTTCTAAAACTAATGAAGAATGGAAGCAATTCTTGAACTGAGGTTAAAACTAAAGCAGCAGTTTCAGTGTTTGTGATATCATTCAACAAAGTTAATAATGCACCAGCATGTGATTTCAAGATGGTGTTCAACTGTTTCACTTTGGTGTTATTTGGAACTGTTCTTGAATTTTTAACAACTTTGTATGGGACAATTTTTTGCACGGCAGCTGGAAGCTTCTTAAGACCTAAAAATATCAATTCCTGGAAAGCTTTTGGATCAGTGACTGTGTATTTATATTCTTGACTTTCTTTGTTAACGTTGACAGCTGATTTGAAGGCAGAAACAATATTCTTAATCAATTTTAAATTTGGTTCGTTCAATCTCTTTCCCCATTCTTTGACAAGTTTGGCAGTGACCTCAATTTTGTCTAGTTCTTCATCATCAGCTTGTGATTTCTTTGATACTTTTTTGTTCTTACCGGTTTCTTCTTCTTCTTCTTCTTCAACGGCTTCTTCATCATCTTCATCACCACTAATGGCGTCTAATGGATTCGAAGGGTTGAAATCCAAAAGATCTTTATCATTGTCTTGTAGATACTTGAAGAATTCAGGATCTTTTTCAGCCAATTTGGATAGATCCTCTTGATGTCCTAAAATTTCTTCATCTGAACTTTCATCATCATCGTTTTCTTCCTCTTTCTTGGATTCCTTCTTTTTACCGCCTTTCTTCTCCTTTGGGACTTCAAAGCCACCTTCGAAAAACTCTTCAACGTTCATGTCATCAAAGATCTCGTTGGATTTGGCAGGTTTAGCTTCACCATCTTCGGTACCCGTACCTCTCTTCTTCTTACGTCTTTCAACCAGCTGTTTATGTTTCTTCACCTCTTTACGATGATCCACTGTGTGCTTCAAGTGCTTAGCTTGGAACTTTTTGGTTTGTTTGGAAGTCTTGGCCATATTGTCTGTGCTTTAAGCTCTTGAACCGACCTTGGAAACCTGATTGAAGTAGTTGGGATCCGTTTGATCTATGTAGAAATCTATATGTCTTTTTTTCTTTATAAGAAAAATTTTTTGTAAGCTGCGATGAGTTGGACGGGGCACGCACCATACAAATTTGGCTGAGGAACCGCAAAACGTGATCTTGTACACAGAGAATTGGAGTTATCGCTACTATGTATCATCCTATGGCTTCACTCATGGAATCTATCCCTATGGCTGAAAACAGATTCTGTTCAAAGCCAAATTGTATAAGAATCCAATAAATTTCCCAGCACACTTCTAGACTCCGGGTAAATTACCCCAAACTATTCATCAAAAATTCGCGGAAATGCTTCTAATTTAAACGCGTCAATCTTCAATCTTGAATCTTTCTACAGAACTTGCTATCAAATAAGATTCGATCTGAGCTAAAGAGTATCGACTGTTATTGAAACCTATCTGATAACTACCGAGTCACAATGTCCGAGACCAGCACCAGTCCATCGAAGAGTGGCCTCAAAACTCCAAACGCTAAAAGTGTCAATCTTACAGCAGAAGCTACATCTGAAGGGGATCAGGACGATGGGAAAGATACAAGTGTGTTGATTCCTACCAAATCTTCGCCTGTTGCCCTGCTACCTACCATGAAACCGGATGACAACCCACAAATAGTTGTGCAAAAGAAGAGAAGGGTGCAGCTCGTGGCGGATCCTGATGAGCCAGAACCACCTTCGAAAATTATACCATCAAAATCTTCACAAAGAAGTGATAGTACTTCTTCTAAAAGAATCACATCTTTGAATGAAATATTTAAGCCCACATTGACGCCGCCTTCCCTCAACCTGTCCTATCAATCTTTTGAAGAATCGACCCCTGCTGCTTTGAAGACCTCTACATCATCACCAAGAGAAACCGATAATTTTGATTCTCCAATACGACAAGAAATCTCAGTGTTGGAGACTCAAGAAGAAGGTGCAAAGTCTATCTTTGAGCTTCGTCGGGAGGAAAACAAGCTTGATGGCTCCTTGAGAGAGACTCGGAAGCGGTTAGAGACACTTAAAAGAGCAAGAGTGATACTTTCCAAAAATGACAACGCTGATAATGAACAATTGATTGACAAATGGAGAGATGCTGCACAAAGAGCTTCAAACTATTTATTGAATGCTGCTGTTGAGAAAATAAACAAGTCTGGTGGGAAGAAAGAATACGAAAGAAAAGAAAGAGAAAGAAATAACTCGAGGCTAGAATTTTCTTTAGATAATTCATTCCAAGAAAGGATTTCTGAAGTGACAAATTCTGAAGAGTATGAAGCATTGGCAGAAGAGGAGAAAGAGATAATATTGAAAGATTTAGAAGATGAGGCGGAAAAATCAATGCGACAATTCGAAGAAGAGGTTGAAACTAAGGAAAAAGAACACGAGGAAGATGACGATGAGTTCACTATGAAAGATTTATACAAGAAGTTACGTCTTGATTACAAATTGGTCTTCCCTGAACAACCCTCTAGTGATAAGTGATAAATAAATAGAATAACGAACTTAAAAAACTAATAATGGCTTACGATTTTACGCACGATTTAATATCACAATATTTGAAATAGTTGTAGAACTTTTCTAGGTTCTTTGATCCTTTTTCTATATTCCCATAATATACAAATTATTTATAAGATTTTTTTAATTAAAAAACATCACCAAGTTTTAATCTTGGTGCAATATTCATCGATAACAATTCTTGAAACAACAATTTAGCAGCATAAGGTATGGTCATTCTAATAACATGTTCGGCATTCTTACACGATGTACACCAACCATTATAACCCATCAATCCACAGTTGTTACAAATATCAACTTCAAATGCATCAGATGATAACATCAATCTTTCTAATAATAATTGCGAAGCACCATATGCAATAACACAATCTCTTTCCATTTCACCCAATCTTAACCCACCGTCTCTTGATCTACCTTCGGTAGGTTGTCTTGTTAATACGGCCCTTGGACCTCTGGCTCTTGCATGCATTTTATCCAAAACCATATGTTTCAACTTTTGATAATATATAGGACCAAAGAAAATATAAGCCTGTAAACATTCACCAGTTATACCAGAATACAACATATCTTTACCAGAATAGTTGAAACCTTTATCGATTAAAATTTTGGACATGTCTTCTAATTTGGACCCACCAAAACATGTACCATATTCCAATGAACCATTCAAAACACCAGCTTTACCACTAACCAATTCAAGCATCTTCCCCACAGTCATACGAGATGGGAACCCATGAGGATTCATAATGATATCCGGAGAAATACCATCATCGTTGAAAGGTAAATCTTCATGTTGGACAATAATACCACAAACACCCTTTTGACCATGTCTTGAAGAAAACTTGTCACCTAATTCAGGTCTTCTGGTTTGTCTTAACAACACTTTCACTAAAGCTTGATCGTTATCTGAAACAGACATCATCACTTGATCGATGTAACTTGGCTCTGGTGCTTTGTAAACCACTGGTGTTTCTCTATGTTCACCAGCATCCTGGTTCATAATACTATCAGAGGCATTAGTTGGAACACACTTGTTAATATAAACTTGACCACTTTCCACTCTAGTACCAACTTCACCTAACCCATCTGAACCTAACGAAGCATGTTGGAAAATTGGCTCACCTTCGTCATTCACTCTCATACCGGAAATGATATCTTTAGTATGATTTGGGTATCTTTTCAAAACAGTTGTGTTTTTCCTCAAAACTTGACAACGACCAAACCCTCTATCGATAGAAGCCTTATTTAAAACTAAGGCATCTTCAATATCATAACCCGAGTAGGACATGACGGCAACAGTGGCATTTTGACCAGCAGGTAATTTATCATAGTCAATCAATTCAATGGTTTTACTCTTCACCATAGGCTGCTGTGGATAAACCATCAAGTATAATAATGTATCAATACGTTTAAATTGATTGTATGCAATAGCACCAATGGCTTGTTTACCCATCGCACATTGATATGTGTTACGTGGGGATTGATTATGATGTGGGTAAGGAATTAATCCTGCAACGGCACCTAAAACTGTAAATGGTTCAATTTCCAAATGTGTAGCTTGATCCGTTAGATCTCTTTCATATAATGCAATATAACAATCATTTTCCTCATTAACATCAAGATATTCAACAAGACCTTGTTTCAAAAAATCATCAAATTGAACTTTCCCTTGTTTCAATCTCAATAAATGATGTGCTTTAACTTTTGATTCACCATTCTCCACAATGATTATTGGACGACAAATTCTACCACCATCAGTGGCAATATGAACAGCTTTTTGATGCAAGTTGATATAAATAGAAATAAACTCAGAGACTTTCCCAGAACGTCTTAAACTTCTAAACAATGAGACGAATTTTGTTGGGAATCTTGTAGTACCGATTATAGTACCATTTAAGTAAACCCCGAAATTTGAATGTAACGAAGCACTATCAATAACAGAAATCTCTTCAACACCAATCAAGTAACATAATTTCTTGATTGGTTCTTCTTCATCATCAGTGGTGATATGTGTCATTAAGGCCAAATTCTTAACTAAACCACACGCCTCACCTTCGGGCGTATCTGACGTACATAACATACCAAATTGTGAAGGTTGCAAAGCTCTTGGACCTGAAACTTTACGTGATTTTTCGAATTGAGATGAAATTCTTGTCATCATACCCAATGCCGATATATAACTCAATCTACTCAAAACATGAGTAACACCAGCTCTTTCCATCTTGAATCTTTTTAAAGACCAATTACCAGTAGAAATGGCTCTGTTCAAACCAGTGGTAATATTGTTGGAATGTATGTTGATGTTTAGCAGAGCATCAAATTCAGTTGCTCTGTTTGGTTTTCTCAAAATTTTATCAATATTTGCTTTGAAATCTGAATTGAATTTTTTAAACAAATCTTCAAATAATAAGGACATTAATTGACCAGCCAGTTCCAAACGTTTGTTACCGACATAATCTCTATCATCAACCATTTTTGGATTATGCATGGCCATCACTACTCTTCTAGTCATTAAGGCAATATAAAGAGCCTTCTCTCTAAAATCCAAATCACTGACAGTCAAATGAGCAATAATAGTGGTTGCGATAGCTTCGATACCTTCTTGAATAACAGACAATTTTTGTCTTCTCATAGTTTTAACTTTCAATCCAATATATTCTAAAGCTTGTTGTTGGGTATAAATGCCCAATTTGGCACACTCTTCAAAATTGATAGCAAATTTATCTTGATAAACGGAATCATCACCACATACTAATTGCATGATTTCCAAATCTGAAATGATACCAGCGGCTTTCAACACGACAACAATCGGAACTTCCTCACTAATGGAGTTATGTTTCAAATAAATCTTGTCATTTTTGGTAACTACATAAGTCTTGGATTTTCTTTCATGAGTAGATGAAGTAACAGATGCTTGAACAATCTGTTTTTTTTCATCTGCCTCCACAATGATACGATTTTTAGATAATTGTTCTTGAATCAAAATGACCTTTTCTGTACCATTTACAATGAAATAACCACCTGGATCCAATGGACATTCATTCAAACTAGCCATCTTGGCCTCTGAAGCGCCATCTAGAATACACTTGTTAGATCTCAACATGATTGGCATTTTACCAATCTCAAGACCTTTATGCATAATGATTTTTCTTCCTCTGGTATATTCAACATCCACATAGATAGGTGCTGAGTATGTTAAGTCTCTCAGTCTGCACTCGTGAGGTGGTAACATGTTCATACTTGAATGTGGTGAGCTTTCCCCTACTCTAATATCCAAATATTTGATATAGAATTCCGGATCAACATCACTCAACACTTTTTCATTGGCTTTGATGATCTTTTTCAAATCAACATCAACAAAGTAATTGAAGGAATCCAAATGCTGCTTGACCAACCCTTTAACTTTCAAAAAAGCTGGCAATAGGTTCCATTTATCTTCTGCAGTATTAATCTCATCCGATAGTTGTTTCCCTTTATAAACAGGCTTCAAGAGCTCATTGAACGAGTCATCGGTAGCCGTGTGTTGATGTTTACTGTTGCGCCTCGAGGTGCTGCTCTTGATAGACGAGTTTCTTCTTTTGGGAGGCATTTCTTCGAACCCTTCTTGACCTTGTGATGAAAGAAGATCAATCACCTATTCACCTTACAAATCAGTTAAATTTTTGTTTAGTTACAAGAAAAAAAATCTGCCATATAAAAATCGCGAATTAATCCGATGAGCTTACCCTCGGAATATATATACTACAGAGTCTTAAAGTCTAAGAAGATATACTGAAGCTTCTGATCATTGATTTATCGTATATCAATGTAATTAGCATTCCAAGGTGAACTAATGGCTAAATACCCATATCTCTGTACGCTTCGTCTTCCAAAAGTCGAAGCTCGATCTCGAAATCAAACAACTTTTAAGCATTTCGGTATTCGCACTCTTAGGGCTAAATTCCTCTAAAATAAATGAAACTTCTTCAAGATCAGAACTCATGATTGAACGAGGATATACCCCCCATGTCGTCCTACTTATTCAAATCCAATGTCAATAGCTATCTGGAAGGGCTTCCAGAGTCCATTCAGTCGAGGTTATATCAATCGGTGAGTCAACTGAACCCAAATTTACCATTTGGTAACCGTTTTAGCCTCCACGTTGGTGTCAGAAACTAACAATTTGTTCGATTAGCCGGCAACTTGCCTGTCCATTTACAGATTGCTGCCCAGTCTTGCAAAGTTCTTCATAATGTCAATGATCTTCAACGAGAAGCCACAAGCTGTGCGAGATTTCGATCGATGGGTCAAGCCAGAAGGGAAAGTAGAGTTGATGGAGGCGCTACGATCGATCAAAAGTTTACATCTGTTGAAGGAAAGTAACGGTATAGCGATTTTGAATCCGTTTTTTCGTAAGAATTTCAGAAACGTTTTGACTGGGAACGAGATTGGTAACTCATTTGGTGTGTTGTGTGATACGGATGATGCTCATAAAGTTAGCATAGAGTTTCTTGATCAATATGCTGCCAACAAATGGGAAACAATTTTACATTTCATGGTGGGTACCGAGCTCGACGATACTCCTAGTGCAGGTGTGTTGAGTCTTTTGACACATAGTGGATTAATGGAGGGGAAATCAGTACGAAACATGATTATCACAAATGAAGGATTTCAATTTTTGTTACAAGATGTCAATGCACAATTATGGACTTTATTATTACAATATTTGAGAATGGCTGAAAGCTTGCAAATGGACCCTGTTGATGTTTTGAATTTCATATTCATGTTGGGTTCCTTGGAATTGGGCAAGGATTATTCATTATCTGCTTTGAGTGAGACACAGATAAATTTGCTAGGAGATTTGAGAGATTATGGATTAATTTACCAACGGAAATCAACATCAAGAAGGTTTTATCCAACAAGGCTTGCCACGACCTTAACTTCAGATACTACTTCATTAAGATCAGCCTCAAATGCCATGAATAAAGTTATAGAGAACGCCAAAGATAGTGCATACACACCATCAAATATTGAAAATTCAGGTACAATCATCATTGAAACCAATTTCAAAGTATATGCGTATACAAATTCTCCTTTACAAATTGCCATATTAAATTTATTTGTACATTTAAAATCCAGATTTTCCAATTTGGTGACAGGTCAGATCACTAGAGAATCTATTAGAAAGGCACTTGTAAGTGGGATAACTGCTGAACAAATAATTTCATATCTGGAAACCCATGCACATCCCCAGCTACGAAGAGTTGCAGAGGAACAAGTTGAGAAGAAAAACGGATTTGAAGGAGGTGCTAATGAGCCACTACAAATCTTACAACCAACAATTGCCGATCAAATCAAACTATGGCAGTTGGAGTTGGATAGAATCATGACATTTGATGGGTATTTGTTTACAGATTTCTCAAGTGATCAAGAGTACCAGGTGTTATCTAAATATGCTGAAGAAATTGGGGTTATTCTTTGGAACGATGCAACGAAAAAGAAATTTTTTGTGACAAAAGAAGGTAATTCACAAGTCATCGCATTTGCTAATAGAAGACTGAAAAAGAAATCTTGAAGATCATAGTCTGTTAAGATAATTCAGCGTAATATATCAGTATAATTTATGTATTGAGTAAAGATCGGATGTAGCTTATACTTCTGTAGTTTGGCATAAAAGATAACAGAATACACCTCAATAAGCCACCGCTCGGGCCCATTTACTTTGGTTGAGTATATCGGTACTGTGTGCCACTATACATTCAATTACTCATATCGGACCAAGGACGCCTTTGTATCTTGTGTTAGATACAACGGTAACTTGATAATTGTGTTCGGGCTTAATTTGCATCTCTGGTATGCACTATGATGGGTATAAAAAACCAAATTTTGTATTTATCGAGGATCCGTTTTCTAAAGAAAAATCATACAAACTGGAAATATTGACTCTCCAATCAAAGTAAGAAATTTTGACTATATTATGAAGTTTTTTAGAATTAATAAATTATTGCTTTAATCATTTTTATATTTAACTATATAGGTTTGGAAGACAAATATTTGTGAAAATATTCAATTGTAATATTTTTTTTCACATTTTTACGTATAATAAGACACTTTCACTTGCTCAAGAACAGCCTTTATCCATGTACTTTTCATATACCTCGGTTGTTTATATGCATGCTTGCAAATTATTGGTCATTTTTACTATGTTAAGAAATTCCGAAGGCGCGCGGTACTTAAAACGCCTGAAATATCCGAGAATATAATAAACATATATGTGATTGTATGTATATTGTTTGGCCAAGCTTGTCTACATCCAGCAGTTAGGTGGTAGCTCCAGCCATATGTATACATGATTTTCAAAGTGGTTGTTTCTGTTAAAACTTCATTATGTTTCGAGTTATACGGTGAATTAAAAGGTGAATAAAGACGGGACTCGCTGCTAACAGCCAATGAAAAATCAAGCTAGCTATGTGAGAGCATAATCTTGAGCCAGAGCCACTCAAACATTACATCTGTGACCAAGTGTCAAGACATGATTAACGAAAAAGACAAAGGTTAGACAGCGTTACACAATTGATCGAAATTTGGCAGTATTTAACAATCAGGAAGGCCCAATCAATATCAACCAGCTTATCCAATTGACGCCCTTAGGATGTGATGAGCAGGGGCGGAGATCATGAAGTAAGATTGCACCTTTCATTTGCAATCATCCAGGTCTTGTGCATTATATTGTACACAAATGGCTGGAGTGCTTGAGTCAGAATCATCAACACCGTCTATGCAACACCTCTCGTCTCATCTATTGTGCTCTTGACGGCGTAAATCCAATCTGCAAGCGCAAGGTCTTCAGAACCCAGCGAATCACAGCGCTTCCTGCCATTTTTTGTTGTTGGATCTGTAGATCTTGTTACTGAATTACCTTTATCTGTTCTCTTACTGGGTTCCGCAAGGACTCACACATATTTCCCGATTGGGAGATAAAAAAGAGTCACAGACACTAGTAGTAATCATAGTTGAGTCGCTTCTGAAGCTCAACATCTGGCTCAACAAAGCTTGTGTTTCAAGGCTTGTGAAAATCATGATAATTTTAATTTTATTTATATCGGCAGTTTCCTGTCCTGCTCTCTGAATATATCTTTTGGTTTATGTTTTTTGCTGAGTTTTTCAGTACGCAAATGAAGAATCGTAATACAACATGAGACCAAATACAGTGAGCAAGTTGGTACTAGGGTTAAGACCCTTCCATAGTTCTATAAAAAATGCCAGTCCTCCAGCTGTCTCAGCAGCTGCAATGGAATTGGATCCAGAACCTGAATATTTCGAGTCCCAGCCTGTGAAGTCAGCTTTGGAACTGGCAATGACTACAAACAAACCATTACATGCTTGGTCTAAGGAACAAATCAAAGAGATTTATAAAACTCCTTTGATTGAATTGATGCATTCAGCGCAATTACAACATAGAAAATACCATGATCCAACAAAAGTTCAACTATGTACACTGATGAACATTAAAAGCGGTGGTTGTACTGAAGATTGTAAGTACTGTTCCCAATCCACTCGTTACAGTAAAGGCACCGGTGTTAAAGCTGAACGTATGGTTCAGGTTGATGAAGTTCTAGCTGCTGCTCAGGAAGCTAAGGCAAACGGTTCCACTAGATTCTGTATGGGTGCTGCTTGGAGGGAGATGACTGGAAGAAAAAATGGGTTGAAGAAAGTAGGAGAAATGGTGAAGATTGTTAATGATATGGGGATGGAGAGTTGTGTTACATTGGGTATGATTAATGCAGAGCAAGCCAAAGAGCTGAAAGATGCTGGGCTGACAGCTTACAATCACAACATTGACACATCAAGAGAGCATTACAAAAAAGTCATCACAACGAGATCTTATGATGATCGTTTAAAGACTATAAAGAATGTTCAAGACTCCGGTATTAAAGCATGTACTGGTGGTATTTTGGGGCTTGGTGAAACTGAAGATGATCACGTTGGATTCCTTTACACATTGTCAAACATGACACCACACCCAGAATCTTTACCAATAAACAGATTGGTTCCAATCAAAGGTACACCAATGTATGAAGAAGTCAAACATAAAAAGGTTAAAATTGATGAAATCATTCGTACCGTTGCCACAGCTAGACTATTAATGCCAGAAGCTATAATAAGATTGGCAGCTGGGAGATATACAATGAGAGAACATGAGCAAGCCATGTGTTTCATGAGTGGATGTAATGCAATTTTCACAGGGAAACAAATGTTGACCACAATGTGTAATGGTTGGGATGAAGATAAAGCCATGTTGAAAAGATGGGGGTTGGAACCAATGAAAAGTTTCACTTACAAGCCTAAAGAAGTTGCCGCTTGTGCAGCATGAAATGTTTTAAACCAGAGCAAATTGTTAGATTTCACAAATATAGAATCTAGTGCGTAGATCGCACTACAAAGCTGAAATAGACAACAATTATATACCTAGTGCTTGAACACGTAGAGACATAAAATCTAAAAACAAAAAGGACAAGATATGGAAAATATATTAGAAAACCAAACACAACAAATATAATTAGAACAAAACATCAACAGTCAAGACAATAAGTAGGAATAAAATAAAATACACTGAATATTATTGTGAGCCGGGTTCACCTTCATGAAGAGCTGGAGTTTGATTTTTTAAGCTGATCTTCCAATCCAACTTTCTTCAAAACATCAGGTAAAGAATTATATAACCAAGCGACTGATTTTTTTCTATTATCACTGCCCAATCTCAAATCCTCAAAATAATCAAAACTTTCATCTAATGAGCAATTTTTAAATTTTCTATAACGATCAATTCTAACTGCAAGTGCTTTAATTTTTTGATATTTTCTAATTTTTTTCACTTTATAAGCCTTTGATACTTTTTCCACTTGTGGTTTAAGAGAATTGTAATACTCATAATAAACATCCTCCACTCTATTGAAATCATTATGAATTAACAAATCGTAATTCTCAGGATCAAATTCACTGTTTGCAGTTCTTGTAGAGGATTTTTGTAAGCGACTATTGGTAGGTGGTGGTATCGTCATTGATGTATCGGTATTGGCCGAGCTAATGGAGGTATCATCATGTCTGGCAACAGAGGTATTTGCAGCACTTGGTGTCATTGTGTTGGAATGGACTCTATACTGTGCGCCTCTTCTATTGGAACTTGGATCCATAAAGACAAAATCTATTCTTGAACCATTAGGACCTTGAGCATTGTTTGTGGCATTGATTTGAGCCTCTGAATCATCAACATATTGGTTATTGATGAATCTGATCATGGAGCCATTGGCATTTTGATCATTGATGGACCCGTCAAGTACTGGTGTATGCCCGTTTGGACCTTGTGGGATGGTAGCTTGATGAGGAGTGGAGTGTTGCGTTGGTGAGTGTTGTTGAACCTGCTGATGTTGATGTTGCTGTTGCTGGAGCTGTTGTTGCTGCTGCTGCTGCTGTTGTTGTCTTTGAGCCTGAGCTTGAGCTCTGGCCTGTACTTGTTGTTGGTGATGATGAGCTTGTTGTTGTTGGGAGTGGTGATGTGACTGCAGCTCTGGGTTTGAAACTGAATTGCCTTGGCCACTTGAAGAAGAGCTACCATTTTGAGAAGAAGGTGGAGGAGCTTGTGGTGGTACGAATGTTGTATCTTGGAATGGGTTCACAGCTTGTTGAGAGCCACTACCGTTGATTATGTTTTGAGATCCGCTACTTTGTGCGCCATTTTGACCAGGCAGATAGTTGTACGGATTGACCGGTTGGATAACAAATCGTTGGTTGGAGATCAAGCCTTTCATCTCTTGGTTCTCTTTGATCAAAAGATCAACCACTGTGTTCAATTGGGTGAATCTAGCATTATCTCTTTCAATAACATCATTCAATTTTTTATTCAGGTTTTCACTATTGGCAGTAGCGATAGTCTTATGCTCATGTAACAGGGCCTTCAACGATTCTATCTCATCCCTAAGGGAAGCAGGGTCCTTCAGACTAGTTAGTATCACTGACACTTCCCATGATTTTGCAACCTGGTTATACTCACATTGACGTTTGTTGACATTATGGGTTCTTTATGCGCGAGCCTAGAGACCCTTTGGAAGGGGGCCTGAACTTGATAGGGATTCCTCTGCTGGTTCGGGGCTAGCACTGGTAGTGGACGTCTCGGAGTGTCGTCTCTACCTGGAACTAGTTGCGGTTCCTTGAATTAGTGGACTCTTTCAAGTGCTTTCTCGTGTGCGCAGAGAGAGAAGTGCCTACTTTAACAAAGTGCAAAAGGTTTGTTTATTTATCCCGTTCAAGAAATTTGAGCTTTTTTTTCGTTTCGCTTTTTCTCTGAAAAGTTGAACGAATTCGCAAAAACTGCGAAATAGCGAAAATGCTTATGTCAGTGCTGCGTCAGCACAGTAGCCTATAGTGTGGTTGCAGTCTGGGGTAAGCGTTTGGTGGGTGTTCTCGGGGTGATCATTGGAGGATGATCGGTATAGAGTGTTTGCTCGGGAGGGAAGAAGAGTGGTAGTTTGTAGGCGTTGGAGTGGATGGATTGGAAAGAATATAACTTTAAAGCTGTTATCATATCAACATGTAACAAGGGTCAATTTCATCGGAATGCATTAGCAATATCGTTATACAGAAAGTGACAGAATAACCCAGTTCCCAGGAGTCAGTTTTAGTACTTCACACCGTTGTATTGTTTTGTACTGTACTAGCACTTTAAAGAATATTATAATGAAAATGGGCATTGTACATGGACAGGGGTGAGACTGAGGCTAGTCATTTGACATCTGTTAGTATGAATTGAGGGATTATGTAGAGCTCAAATGGAGTGACTTGTATGAAAATTTGTGGAGTCCTGGGGCTCTTTGTGTCGTATCATTCAGTTGCTAAATTAGTGTGAGTAGAATTTGACAAAATCATATGATAGCTAGAAGAGGTGAGACATACTAAGGAAAATCCGAGTCCATACTTGAATCCTATTCGACTATCTCTCCGAAAGTTTAGGTAACAAGATACATAACGCTGGATGATTGGATCAGCAAATGTGTGTGGAGTATCTTAAAATCAATCATACCAACCAACACGTCGTTTAGCTCTAGAGGGGGTGCACATTTAGGCTATTTGGGCACCTTGTCATTAGGTTTCGGACTTTATCAAGGGATTTAATCTTCTTAGACGTGGGGGATGTGATGGGCTTATTGTTTGAAGATTTTGTATTTAAGGGGTGAAATCCCATTTTTTAACAATAGCCCAGAAGCAATTAAAGCATCACAAAAACCTATGAACAGACTATTCACACGCAATTTCAGTCAAATCTCCAGAATGTCGAAAACGATGAAAGCTTTCACTTATGAAGGAATTGGTAAAAGAACTATGAAAGAACTCCCAATTCCAACAATTAAAAAGCCAACAGATGCTATTATCAAGCTTGAAGCCATCACAATTTGTGGTACTGATCTACACATCGGTAAAGGTGATGTTCCAGAAGTTCCAAAAGGTTTGATTTTGGGCCATGAGGGTATTGGTAGAATCCATGAATTGGGTTCAGGTGTTAAGAAATTCAAAAAGAATGATAGGGTGCTAATTGCAGCAATCACCTCATGTGGAGGTTGTGTCTACTGTAAAAAGAATTTACAATCACACTGTTTAGACGGTGGCTGGGTTCTTGGTCATAATATTGACGGTGTTCAAGCTGAGTATGTACGTATCCCACATGCAGATTACTCCTTGCACAATGTTGAAAAATATCAAGGTGAAGTTAGTGACGAAGGCTTGCTGATGATTGCTGATGCTCTTCCAACTGGTAATGAAATTGGTGCCATCAACGGTCAAATTACCGAAGGTGATATCGTTGCCGTTGTTGGTGCTGGTGCTGTCGGAACCTCTGCTTTGGTTGCCGCAAAGACTTATAAACCAGGCTTAACAATTGTTATTGATCCAGATGAAGAAAGATTAAGAATTTGTAAAGAGAAATTTGGTGCTGATGTGGGGATCAATCCATTGAAAGTTGATGTGAAGAAAGAAATCTCTAAACTTGTTGCTGCTGCTAACACTGGTGATAGAGCAAACTTGAAAGATGGTGTCGATGTTGCGATTGAAGCTGTTGGTATTAAAGCTACTTTCGATACTTGTCAAAAAATCATTGCCCCAGGTGGTAGAATTGCAAATGCTGGTGTTCACGGAACCTCTGTCGACTTCCAAATTCAAGATTTATGGTCTCAGAATATCACTGTCACCACCGGTTTGGTGAGTGCCTACTCTATTCCTGACTTGCTAAAGAAAGTCGAAGACAAAAGATTGGATCCATCTTCCCTTGTTACTCACAAGTTCAAGTTTGACCAAATGAAGGAAGCTTACGAAACTTTTGGTAATGCTGCCGACAACAAATGTATCAAAGTTGCAATTAGCTACGAGTAAGGTGTCAGACATTATGTATATGGTTTTGTACAATTATGTATAAAGCAAAGGAAGTTACGAATCTATTAAACTTGTGTTTTAAACCTTTATATGGTATTTTGTGACTCTGTTGTATGCTGCCAACACTTTAGTGTCAATACGCGCGCTACTCAAAGTCCAGTCACCGAATAACGCAGCTGTCAACCTTTCACTAAACTGCCATTAAGCTCTCTTTAACCTCTTTGAAAAGCCTGGAAATGAAACACTATTGGGCATATATAGTATTCTGAAGAGTTTCAAATGTGGCTTGTCCAGTCCTTTCCCGTTATGTCACAACGTTGCTGGTGTCATAACTATCAAAGTCTTTTTAACCCATGAGGTTATAAAAGTATGTACCTTAACCAGGGCCTTTTAGTATAAATACTTGACAAAATCGTGCACTCAAGACAAAGATGCTTTGAGGTAATGGTATATTGATGCTTAGTTAGTGTTGTGGCTCATTTTGTAAACATGTCTGGAGCATTTGATATTCCAGAGGCCAATTTTTTTGAAGTTATAGTGATTGGAGGTGGTCCATGCGGGCTTGCTGCCACTGCTAGATTATGCGAGGAGACTCCTGGTGCTATTTTCTCTGATGGTGAGCATCAAAGGTTTCACTGGTTACGTCAAAGAGGCGGATCAACAAATGTCATTGGTAAGAAGAAGCGTTCGTTAGTATCTTCAGATCAAAAGTTTTCTCCAGATGAGATTCTAGTCTTGGATAAAGTTAGTGATAAGTTTATGGGTCAATGGGATAACCAATTCGAAACTGTCAGTATACCTCATCTAAGATCACCAATGTTTTTCCACCCCGATCCTCAAGATATAGATGGATTGTTAGCGTACTCATATTCCAACTCACGTGAACGGGAATTATTGGAAATTAATGGTGTTGTTGGACAAGAAATCACAAAGCATAGACAAAAGAAAATGAGAGGCAAAAGGAAAAATAGTATGAATGCACATGATGCTAAGCAAAAAAATGCAGGTCTTGTTGAAGTGGATCAAAGAAATAGAAAAGACTATTTTAGACCTGGGACAAAGCTCTTTCATGATTTTTGTCAGAACATCGCGGTCAGATATGGTTTGGAAGATGTTGTCCGTAAAGCTGATGTTGTTGATGTTAAATATGGTGAAGTTAATAAGATAACTCAAAATGGCGAGATTGAATCAGGGATGGGGTTTCAAATAGAAACAGCTGATGGTGATGTCTATGGTTGTAAAGTTGCCATTCTTGCAGTGGGGCCAGCAGGGAAGATTAACTATCCTCTTCTTCCTGATGTTGAGAACAAAACTATCGAAGGCAGTTGCCATACTACACACCTTTTCAAACAAGAGGTCACTGTTCCAAATGAGAGAATCAGTTCGAAGGTAAGAGTGGGGAAATCAACAGAAATTGTTGTGATTGGTGGCGGTCTCACATCTGCTCAATTGACTGAGTTATATCTGAACAAAGGGATCAGCAAAATCCATTTTGTCACTAGAGGTGAAATTAGGATCAAACATTTTGATTTCCACTTGGAATGGGTTTCCAAATATCAAAACATTATGAAATCAACCTTTTGGATGAAAGACACAGATGAAGAGAGATTCGATATGATTGAAGATGCTAGAGGTGGTGGGTCAGTAAATCCACAATATTACAAAATCTTGATGAAATTAATTGATATGGGGAAAGTTGTGCTCCACAAAAATTGTGTGATCCAAGATAAAGAATGGGATGAAAACAAAAAGGTATGGTCTACAGTATCGCTGGTTGATAAACAAAATAAGACGGAGAAAGTCCTCGAAAATATCGATTATATTGTTTACGCAACTGGTTCCAGACCTGATATTGAATGCCTTCCAATGATGAAAACCATTTGTGATGAGTACCCAATTGATATGATTAAAGGCGTTCCATGCTTGACAGATGATTTACAATGGAACAAAGAGGTACCATTGTTCTGTCTAGGTAGGTTCGCAATGCTTAAAACAGGACCGTCATCAGCAAACCTAGATGGTGGGAGACTTGGTGCTGAAAGAGTTGGGTGGTATGTTCAACATTTGAAGGAATCCGGGAAGTTGAAATACCAAAAATTAATCTCCCTTAATGGCCAGGCTCCAGAAGACCTCAATGAGAATGCGAGTCCAGTGACAAAGAGCGGCGATAAAATATCTGATATCATGAAGTGCACAGGTGGCAGAGTGAACTGGTACAGTTTCCTAGATACAGTTTCTGCTTGAATATTTATATATAGCACAATATAAAAATCACCATTCCATAATTAAGATAGCCAGGTAATGCCAGCTAGAATTCCTGAAATTAAGTACACGAAAGCTCAATTGATGTTAATTGTCGCTAATCTATATACTAAACTAATTACCTAGTGTGCTGTAGATGTAAAATTTAGAGTGTCTTGTGTGATTGAAGTTTGTATTGGTGATTTGTTGCTTACATAACATATGACTCAGCACAAATATCTTGAGATAAACGGCAAAATTAGAAATTTTCGAAGCTGCTTGTATGGCGCAGTGGTAGCGCAGCAGATTGCAAATCTGTTGGTCCTTAGTTCGATCCTGAGTGCAAGCTGACTTTAATTTTTTGAATTTTTTTGGCCATTTTGTCATTTGACAGTTAGCCCCTTGCCCCAAGACGAGAATACGACCTCTTTTGACTGGTTTGTTACCTCTTTTTTTCGTTGGTAAAACTTCCATAGCTTCTTGTGGCGAAATTGTACAAAAATGCGGTGTTCGGGTGTATGAATGTCTCCGTTTCCAGGACAACATAAGATTCGGAAATTATTGTGAGCAGTACAAAAAATGTAAACAAAAAAATATAAGATCTGAAGTCAAAGATCAAGCGCGTTAATGGACTTGTTTGAAAGGACCATCCAAACAACTCATTGACACTTACAATTAACTCTCGCTCTGAATAGACATGTCGGAAGAGCAAGATTACTCCAAGTTGCCATTAGATGAACGTTTAGCTCATAAGGTATGTTCCATCTGTTTCACGAGTTATAGCTCCAAAGATATACTAACGTTAGTGATACCTGTAGGTCTGGAAAGTTCGTCTAGAAGCGTATCAAGAAATAACAAAAGAAATCGAGAAGAGCCCTAATGAAGATAGTGAAATTTTCTCTTCGGTGTCAAGTCCTGATTTATTCAAAAAGATAGTGACCGATAGTAATGTTGTCGCCCAAGAATCTGGTATCGCAGCATTGAATGCCTTTTTAGAATTTGGTGGCTCCAAAGGCGCTATAAGATTAAGATCTCATGTTGTGCCAGGCCTATGTGAGAAAGGTCTTTCATCAGCAAGAGCTGGTACCAAACAAAAGACTATTGATGCATTATGTTGGTTTATTGAATTGGATACGCCAGAACCAGTTATCGAATTAATGATCCCATCCTTATCAGCCAGATTGCCAAAGCTGATAGCAGGTACTGTGAAAGCTCTTGTTGACATATATTCTTCTTTTGGTGCACAAACCGTTAGCCCAAAATTGGTTTTGCCTAGTTTACCAAAATTATTTTCCCATGCTGATAGAACAGTTAGAGCGGAAACTTCTAATTTGACAGTCGAAATATATAAATGGATGGGTCCTGCTATAGAGCAAGTATTATTTGCAGAGTTGAAGCCTGTTCAACAGAAGGATTTATCAGCAGCTTTTGAAAAAGTAAAAGACGAGAAACCTACACAAACTAGATTGTTGAAATCACAACGTGAAGCTCTTGAAAGCCAATCTACCAAAGAATCCGAGCAAGGTGAGGACGATGGCGAAGGTGACATTGTCATGGGTAATACAGAAGAAATAGGCCAAATTGATGCTTATGATTTGATGGACCCTGTTGCTGTGCTCGCTAAACTTCCGGATGATTTATCTACCAAGATTGCAACTCCTAAATGGAAGGATAGAGTTGATACACTAACTGAAGTTCAACAGGCTCTTAACGTGATAAAAATTGCAGATGACGATTATACTGAGCTTGTTAGAATATTGGCTAAATGCCTTAAAGATGTTAATATCCAGGTTGCCTCGCTCGCTGCCAACTGTGTCGAGTCGTTGTCGAAAGGTCTCAGAAAGAAGTTCCATAAATATTATCACATTGTTTTGAACCCTCTACTTGAAAGAACCAAGGAAAAGAAACAGACTGTATTGGACGTGTTGAACTCTGCATTGGATGCCGTATTTACCAGTACTTCGTTATCTGACGTTTTGGAAGAAACTTTAGAAGCCATGAGACATAAGACCCCACAAGTTAGACTGGCATCTTCTCAATATTTAATTAGAATCTTGAAAGAAACTAGAACAGCTCCTTCAAAACAAGAAATTGAAAATATAATGACAACTTCAATCAAGCTGGTTGGGGATACGTTACCAGGTGTTAGAACCAATGGGTTTGAAGCTGTCGGTATATTGATGAAGATCACTGGCGAAAGGGAACTAAATCCATATTTGGAGAAAGTCGATGAGATTAAAAAGAACAAGATCAAGGAATTCTATGAAACTGCTCAAGTGAAGTCTAAAGTTGCACCACCAAAGGCAAAATCAGCTCCAGCGAAACCATCATCATCATCTTCTGCAAAGACGACAGCTAAGGGTAGTACATCGATCAAAAGAAAATCACTGGTACCACCGAAGTCATCGTCGGTTCCAAAGTCAGGCAGTTCAACTGCACCATCTTCAACCCTTCAGACCAAAAAGAAGTTACCATCAAGTTCATCAACCATCCCATCTAAAAGGGGCCCAACTTCACCACTGAAAAATGATCCAGCATCTTCCAGAGTTGGCATGTCAAGCAACAGAGGTCTAACAGGAAGATCTCTACAGACTTCTTCGTCAATGACCAGCCCGCCAGTTTTGAAACAAGATAATGAGTTAACCGATGCTGAAAGAGCAGAGCTCGAAGAACTTAGACAATTGAAGCAAAGTTGGCTTAAAGATCGTGAAAAGTTAAACTGGCAGATTCAAGAATCGATAGCTGAAAGCTCAAGATTAATGACTGAAATTCAGTTCTTATCCAGTAAAGTTGATAAATTAAATGACCAACGAACAGATGATGCAATGACCATTAAATCCAAAGATACCCAATTACAAAGAGCACAATCTGATGCTGAGATTGCCCATCTGCAGAAGACTCAACTGGAGAATGAAATTCAACTTTTGAAAAAACAAAGAAGCTCTACTTTGAATAGTAATTTCCCAGTTTCAAGTAATCCTGAATTACAATCTGCATCTAGTTTCGAATCTATTGAAAGACCAAAACTTTATTCCCCTTTACAAGAATCCAATGGAGCCAGAGGTATAAATTCTGAATTTGGATCTGCTAAATCAAGTTTGGAAAGTATAGATAGGAAAGTTGGAAGTTTAACTATAGATAATGAACAAAAGGAAAATAATGGGAGCGGGCTAGGAAGAACAATGTTGGATACTAATGATGAAAGTTGGATAAGAGCAGCTGAGGTAACTTCACAGCTAAAGGCTAGAATCGAGAAAATGAAGGCTAAATCAAGAAATAATGTACCTTCTTCTTCTGGATATAGAAGCTGATGGAATGATGTATAAACATAAATCAATCTTAACATACGGACATTTGTAATGAGATCGAGATCTGATCTCTATAAGTTGGATCTCACACTGGTGTAAGAACATAGATTTACTGTTCATCGGTCAGCACAAACACAATGACTTCTCTGAGCACGTTTTTGCTAATTTAATTACATGGCTGCCATTCTGACGCATATGCAGATTGACACTACATTTTGCAAAATGTCCTTCGTTCTGAATGTTTAACAAGTCACAAGACAACATACCTTATTAAACAGTCGTAAGTAGTAGCTGTCCTTCATCAATTACGCGTCTTTTTTAGTTCGACTACTTCGTTGAAAGCTGATTAATAAGTCTAGATATAGCAAGATGCTGAAATTTAGATAAGCGTCAGAAGACAGCAAAAAATGGATTAAGCATATTTTGCCTCACGCGTCATATTCCGCAATTTGGCACGATAAAAGCTTACGCGAATTACTATATAAGGTAACTGAAATGTAAGAATTTGCGCAAAAGGTGAGTAAATCGCCCAAAACAGGCAGCATTAATTTCGTTTACGGCGCAAAAAAAAGACAATCAATTTTTTGCATTTTTATTTCCGGGAGCTTTTAAATCCTTTATAGAAATTTTAAAGGGATTGATTTTACTTCAACTACTCTTAACAAACTTCAACTATCTTTGATACATTCGTTATAATCATTAATTCAAAATGCAAGTCCAACAAGTCGTCGCCTCATTCCTAGCCGCCTCCCCATTCTTCAAGAACCAAGAAGAATCAAACACTGTTGCCAACGATGATTTTGCCGTTGTTCGTGGTCACAAAGTTGTTTCCAACATCTCTAACGGATCCAATGGTTCAAACTCAACCTCATCATCTGTTAACGGTGCTGTCTTAGCCTCTGGTAATGGTGTAGCCTTAGCCGCCGGTGTTGCTGGTTTAGCTGCCTTCTTATTATAAGGATTCTACATTTTGAAAAGTGTTTGCGTTCCCACTATAATAAGATAAGAAGAATTTTTTATTCATAACACAGAAGGGGGAGTTTTTTTGTACTATTTTTTCCATGATGGTTTTCTATGAATCGCTGATTATCAAGATATATACAATACTATAATAGATTGCTGCTTTGAATGTGCTATTCTTCTGGACAAGATGGCGCTCTTTTAATACAAGCTTTTTTTCATTGAAGGCCAAGATAATGCTGTAGCGCAGATTCAAAAGCGAGTAAGAGCTCATATAAGGGAATGTTTCTTACAATTAAGCTTCGATAACTTGAGAAATTTTATTCATTACGATTCAATTAGAACATATTGCTCAGTGTGTGATCCAGTAGCACGCGACAATAGACATTTCCGATCATTTAACCACACTTTTTTTTTGCTTCTAGCGAAAACTCTAAAATCTGTACCTAAACATTTTGAATTCTTATTCTGTCAAAAGTAGAGTAAAATAGTTAAACGATCATTGAAGAGGCCACTAATTGATTGAAAGCTATAATTGGATACTTTAAACAATATTAGGATGACGAATAGCGAAGTGGAGCTACTGAAGCAAAAGATAGAGAAACTAGAGAAAGAAATCAGTGATCTTAAGCAAGTCACAATTTTCTCAGATATTCAACCATATGTCGAGGAAAATCAAGAAAAGTTTAAACAAGTGAAAATTTCAGGGATTGGTCTTTCATATTGGATAAATTATAAAAAGAAGGGAATACTGAAGGAAGTGCTGAAAAGAGTCGCTAAAGATCTATTGCAAGATGTTGAAAATGTACAATTCTTGAATCCAAAGAATGGGAAACTATTAAGCGGCGAAGAGGACATATTACAGTTTGAGCAAGATGGTGTATTTAACTTGGACTTCCAATATGCCAATGCTTGTGGGCATGATCATGATCATGAACATGATTCTGATGAGGATTTCACTGATGATGAGAATTTTTACAATAATTGTAGTTGTACCCATCCACATTAATGGTATATCACCTACATAGCATATAATTCCACAGGGGAGAGTATGTAAACCATAGAAAGCAACACAAAAGAATGACAACCACTACTATGGAAAGATACCGACGAATAAAGGCAAGATTCACCGCTGAGTTATTTAGTAAAACTGTAGCGCATAGTATACTATGGCGCGTCCCGTACCATTTCTCCGAAGGTCTGTTGATTTCAAAAAAGTGGATTTATTAACTATCAAAGCTTTCAAGAGAAGAGTTGTTTGTAGTCATAAATCGAAACCCCTAATTACAGTCAGATAAAGTAATGTCAGAGCACAATTTGCGTTCGAAGAACCCACGTATGGGAATGAGAAACAGACACACCACGTTTGTAAGACCTACCCCTAAGGTGTCGGAAATTTTCCCAGGGTTAAATGATATAACTGATGCTTTTGAAGCCTTACCAACAGATGTTATTAGATATTTCACTCTTTTGAAAGAGATTGATGCCAAGTGTGTTAACATAATACCTGACTTAAACCACGAGATCAGCAAATTTGTCAAGATGAAGAACGATTCAAATTTGAAAGGAAGAAGGACGGAAAAGATTAATGAGATTTCTCAGCTAATAAGAACTATACTGCCATGTCTTGAAGAGAAGATGCATGTTGCTACCATAGCTGCTGACAAGACCGTCACGTATATTGATAGGATGAATGATGATTTTGATCTGATATTTAAGAATGAAATCCCGGAACATATCAAGTTTGGCTCACAAAATCATCCTGCTGTTATTAATGATTCAAAGCTACCAGATAACAAATCCGCCCAATCACAAAGAAGTGAAAGCAGAAGAGAGGCACTTGCCGCTAGAAAAGCTGCCAATGACACCGATAATGATGATAGTTCCAACAACAAATCCAAATCTAGAAGAGAAAAGGAAAGTACCCCAACAGGTTCTCAACAATTGCAACCACAACAAACGCAACAAGCACTAACAACAACAAGTGCTGTTGGTGCTAAGAAACGTAAGGCAAACACCAATAGTAACTCATCTACAACTATCAACAGTCAGAATGCTGCTAATGCAAATCACATCAGTACTGGTACTACAAAGAATGAAGACACTCCAATATCGAGACCTTCCACACCATCAACCAACAAAAGACGTCAAAACCAGAAGAAGAAACAGACAATTGTTCAAGCACCAACCGCCCAATCTTCAATTCCATCCGCTGGTCATAGTCAAAGCGCAGCAGCTTTAGCCGCAGCAGCAGAGTATGCTGACGAGATTGCAAGCAGAAAGAACAATGCTGACGAACCATTGTATTGTTATTGTAACAATGTCTCGTACGGTGAGATGGTGGGATGTGATGGCGATGATTGTAAGAGAGAATGGTTCCATCTACCATGTACAGGATTGGCTACGTTACCGAAGGGGAAATGGTACTGTGATGATTGTAGCGCCAAATTAAAGAGGGCTAGAAAGGTATAGTATAGATATTTGGACAAACTGTATATGTGTGATTAATCTTTCAGGGATTCTGTGTCAAATGTTATGGAACTGTGAATTATTTCCCCTGTATTATGTTTTTGTGGTAGACCAAATATGAGAATCGGAATTTTTGTACTGAAAGATGTTGATCGAGGGAGGCCTTAAATATCAATGAAGGTGTATTGCTAGTCTGGTTTCCAGTTGTGAGATTACTTCAAATCTGTATCAATAACAGAATACCTTTCTCAATCACACGATGAAGAAGCATTGTTTCGTGGTGTTTTGTTGCGTTACGGCTATTGTCAATGCTCACAATCATAATATTAGTCAATACACCTACCTGAAGAGAGAAGAATTCGGCGAACCAGGAGTTGCCGCTCCTTGGAATTACGAAAATGAAGTTGAACACGGCGTCAATGGTGAAGTTTGGACTAATGAAGTTCGTGAAGATCAAGAAGATACGGAATCTGGAGAGTTTATAGGATGGGAAGGTGATTCAATCAATCATTGGCTTGATGGTCAAGATCCCGAACAAACTGCACTCACTCATGATGAAGATCAGGAGCAAGAACCTTTCACAGGAACTTTGGCTGAACCTTGGCACGATGATGAAGATGCCCTTGAACCATTTGAAGATACTATTGATGATGACGATGATGATGACGACGATGATGACGACGATGATGATGATGAATCTGATCAAGATTGGGAAGATGGAGACTCTTCAGATTTTGGGGCTAATGAAGATGAATCTGATCATGGTGAATCTGATCAAGATGATGAACATATTGATTGTACAGATGAAAGCCACCATCATGGGGATAGTGATGATGGGTCTAATTCTGAAGATGAGGAGGCCATCCAACAAATTGATAATGATCCATCACATTATGATGTTCACTCTGAAGAATATCTTGAAGCATTGAGAGAAATTGGTGTTCAGAATGTTGCTGCAGGCGCTAAAGGTATCACTTATTCTTTTTATACAAGTGCAGGGGCCTGTAAAGCACCAGAAGATATCCAAAGAGATATAAGCAAGATTCAAAACTTTGAAATCATTAGGGTTTATGATACTGATTGTGATGGTGTAGCCAATATATTGAAAACTATGGGACCAAATCAAAAAATTTACGCAGGAATTCATTATCCTGAAGTTGTGGACAACTCAGTGGAAATATTGGGTAATGCTATTCTGAACAATGGAGGTGGTGACTGGAGCAAGATTCATACCGTGTCAATTGGTAATGAAATGGTGAATTTCGGGAAAGCTAAACCTGCTGAATTGAAAGCTTCAATTGATAAAGCCAGAAGTTTATTGAGTGCTAAAGGTTACAATGGGCCTATAGTCACTACTGATACATTGGTTGCTGTCTTAAACAATAGAGAGCTTTGTACAATTTCTGATTATTTGGCTGTTAATAGTCATCCATACTGGGATGGTGGTGTCCCTTCTGTTAATAGTGGTCCTTGGTTACAATCTCAACTATCAATGCTTAATGATGTTTGTGGGCTAAATGGGAAGCCAATTTTCCTTGCAGAGACTGGATGGCCACATACAGGTAAGCAGTTTGGTGAGCATGGTATTCCTTCAAAAGACCATCAGTTACTTGCAATTAAATCCATTGTGGACACTTTGGGTCCCAACACGATCTTATTCACCACTTTCAACGACTATTGGAAAGACGGTGGCAGTCATGACGTTGAGAAGTACTGGGGCATCTACGAGGACTGAATACGATCTTTCAACATTGATAAATAGTTTGCGAAATAGAAAAATCTGGGGAAATCTGAACAAAAATCGTAGATGAGACATTATAACTTTGCACCCAAAGAGGAAGTTCCGTCTTTAAGGCAAGCGCGAAATTCCGGTCTCTTTTTTTTTTTTTTTTCAGCGGAAATTGAAAACTGGAAACTGAGAAATGAGCCTTGAAACTCGAAGCGTTTGAAGGAAAAGCTGTGAACTTGTACTTGAACTTCATTCTTGTGCGGATCTAGAAGCAACGGATTCAGACTCAATCATAGTGCACAATGTCTTCCAAAGTGAGTACTTTGCCATGCCACGCCCACTGGGAACTCAACACTATCGGTCCATTCCCCACTACAACCTCCTAATTCAAGCACCATAACGCTTCCGTGATTGTATTGTTCAAAAGGCAGGTTGAAAGAGATTACAGCAGCACGGAATTTTTTTTTAGATTGATTGTAATATTTGCGTGGATATAAACTCATCATCAAAATTATGTCGTTGTATATTTTGCTAGATCATATGTGATTCTCATGACTTGGGAATCTATGTGTCCAAAACTGGGAATGTTTTGAGGGTTTACTGGTTGCATCGATTTACTTGTAATGGGAAATGTGATGATAAATTTGATAAATTGGGCTTTTTAGTGAGGGTGGAGCAGGAGAGGGGTTTTGGATAATTATGAGACTAAATAACTAACGAATGGACAGAATCATACAGTAAAGGAATATAAGCTCGTTGTTGTTGGTGGTGGTGGTGTTGGTAAATCCGCATTGACCATTCAATTTATTCAATCACATTTTGTTGATGAATATGATCCAACCATTGAAGATTCTTATAGAAAGCAAGTGGCTATAGATAATGAAGTTGCTCTGTTGGATATCTTGGATACTGCTGGACAAGAAGAATATAGTGCCATGAGAGAACAATATATGAGAACTGGTGAAGGGTTTTTATTGGTTTATTCCGTTACTGAACGAGAATCTTATAACGAATTATCAACATTTTATCAACAAATCTTGAGAGTTAAAGACACGGAAGATGTACCAATCTTGTTGGTTGGTAATAAATCTGATTTAACAGAGGAAAGAAGTGTAAGTTTTGAAGAAGGTGAAAAATTGGCCAAACAATTCAACTGTAAATTTTTGGAAACAAGTGCCAAACAAGGTATCAATGTTGATAATGCATTCTTCGACTTGGTTCGTAGAGTTAGAGTGAGAAATAATGAAGCATTATTAGGAGTTACCGATAACAACAATATCAACGATTCTACAAAACAAAATGGATTGAATTCAAATACAACAAACTCAGCAGGTGCTATTGGTGGTGCAGGTGCAGGTACTGGTGTTTCAGGGAACAATAATGCTCAAAATAACGATGCCTTGAATAATCAACAAGATGGATTCATAGATGATAATACTACTTCCAATAAAAACACTTCAAAGGGTCAAAATAAATCTGGTGCTAATGCTAGAAAGCAAAACGTTTCAACAGATAATAAAAAAGAATCTGGTGGTGGTTGTTGCGTTATTGTTTGATATGACAGTTCATTACCCCTTCAGGTCTTTTTTTTCAAAACAATAAAGTCATCAAAATGTTTATTAGTCTCTCCTTTACCTTGTCTTTTTTTGCACTTTTTTCATGAGTTACAGATTTTTTTCAAAACAAACACTTCAGTCTTATGTTTATTAATTATGTGTTGTTAACATCACTTGTGTTTTTTTCTTTCTATTATCATTTTATATTTGTCCTATTGTGTGTGTGTTTTTCAAATCGGTTGTGTTTTTATTTTGATTTTTTAATTACAGTAAAGCCATATATGCATGATATGGATTGCTGTAAACCTGTAATATCTATGTTTTTATTTTTATCATATTCATATTGGTGAGCTTTTATTTTGAATTTGTCTGTACTACTTTCTTATTCATATGAAAAAACACATAAAAAACAAGAGCGTCTTGAAAAATAAAAAGTTATGCATTTGTCTACCAGCAAAATATTGGATAGTTATAACACATAAAAAAATCAAATTTAGTTTTTGTATTTTTGATCAATCAATGATCGAATTGATATGTATTCTTCATGTCATGAAGTTGTTCATTAATTCACTTCCATATTTAGCTCTATTATGCTTTTCTAATTGATGAAATGGTAAATAATGAAATGCAAAATCAAACTTGCAAATATGAAATCACCAAGAGCACGTTCAGGTGTGATATTTTGGAAAAATTGTTTATTCTGTGGAACACTTTGTAAACGTAGCGAAACTGTCAAGACAAATTGTCCAACAGTAGAGATGAACCCACCTAAAAAGGCATTGAATGGGAAATTACCAACTAATAAGGCGAACACAAATTGTACCAGTGCAACCATTACCAGGAAGACAAGGAAAATATCGATAAGTTTCAATCTTGGAGTTAATGTATCAAAATATGAATTGATTGATTTTTCAATTGAATTGATAAATTCTGCAATGAAGTTTGTACTTGTTGTGGTGGTTGACGTTGATGTGTTATTTTTAGCAGCAACGGCAGCGGCCTTCACCTTGTTTTGCTTAGTCTTTAGAGCGGCAACCATTGTGGTATATTATAATGATGGAAATCAACAATTGATCTGATAATGCCAATTATCTTTAGTCGATTATTTGGATATTCTAGTTATTTAATTTCAACGTGTAATCTTTCCTATTTCGGGGGTATAGGTCAGGTGCCATGATCGGATATCATGAACAAGCCGCGAATGCGTTCTGTGGATTTGTATCTTTTGGATCCTTCACAAAATGGACTCTAAATACAAAAAGATTAATAGAATTGTATAGTCTTTACAGTACAGGAGGTTATTGTGAAAAGAATACTTGGGAATAATGGCTGGTGTAGATAAACTGGAACCGAGTCTGCTGGAAGATGAAGGAAAATTCAATAATAACGGAGATATACTGAACAGCCAAAGTCAGCAATTTAACGATGATGAGCTAGAAGATGACCAAATATATATTGATGAAGAATTGGAGGTTGAGCATTACAAAAAGGCCAGTGCTGGGAAAATATCGATCCAGAAGCCTCCAACTTTAAGGATCGTTCCTCCTTTGAATTTCTGTCCAGTGGAGAGACAACTATACAGAAGCGGTCAACCTTCAAAGATAAATTTTGAATTTTTGAAAGAATTGAAACTAAAGACAATTGTTTGGTTAGCATCAGAAGATCCCACTGATGAATTCATAGAATTTGTTCAACAGGAAAAAATCAATCTATATTTCGCAGGGATCAATCCTGATGGTGGTGATAATAATCCATGGGATGGTCTGACGGAAAACAGTATAATCCAAGCGCTAAACATCATTGTTGACAAGAATAACCATCCTTTGCTAACGTCTTGTGGGATGGGACGTCATAGAACAGGGACTGTTATTGGATGCTTGAGACGTCTTCAAGGTTGGAATCTCGCAAGGTGAGTATAATTGTTTCTTTTAGCGTTGTTTCTTACTAACATTGGATTTATAGTGTTTCTGAAGAGTATAGAAGATTCACAGGGTCCAGAGGTGGTAGAATATTGGTTGAATTGTTGATAGAAGTGAGTGTTGGCTGATATGTTTCCATGGTGTTGAATTTTACTAACGATACTGAAGGCTTTTGATAAAAAAACCATAACGATAGACCCAGAAACCGCACCTGAGTGGTTACAATTGAGTAATCACAGTTGAACTAGTGTCTAATATTGTCCTATCATGATTATCTGCTCATAGCTGATTTAACTAATTTCTTTGTTGTAGAGTACGTAGTTCCCCACGGTTTCTTCAATAGTTGCAGAGAACGCCAATTTCCTCCAGCTAAAAACGACAAAACCACTGAAAAGCACAGAAATCTAACACTTTGAACAAAAAGTCTTAGTATGTTTAACAACGTTTTGTGTCAAGAATCGTCACCATAGAAATCTTTTCCCAGTGCTGAAATTCCGTTATCAGTTCGCTTTTCCTGCTTATCAGCAAAAATTCAAAACTCAAAAAAACAAAACATCAGCGATCTCAGCAAAACTAAGTCATCAACTTTTGCAGAGAAGAACAACTCAAAAGAGCAGAAGACCAAAAGCTCAGAGAAGCGTAACAGGAAAGTGACAGTACGATAAAGAAGAACCAAGGAACAATAAATCAACAAACTTTTCCACCATATTAATTTTTGAGAAATACCTCGTCAATGACCTCTTCACCGAAAGATATCGAGAGCAGGAAGTCTTCATATCAAGCGCTAAAAAGTATCCCAGGTAGCTACAACTCCATTTCTCAGTCAGTTCCTAATGCCTCGAGAAGATTCTCCACTGCAAGATTAGGATCACCAGTTTTGAATGATAATTCACCAAGAGCTCGCTCGTTTCATTGGGCGCAAACGAATCCAACAAATAGCATTTCGAATAATTTAACAGCGAGTAATTTAAGAAGGACAGATTCCATCTATTCTTCTTCAAACTCGAGTCAAAACCAGGTCTTGGTCGATGCCGGCTCTCCATCATTTGCCACTGGTCATAAAGATCAAATCATCTTGAAGAACACAGCCAGTTTATATTTCAACGATAGTTTACACACCGAAGGTGGTGATATCACAAGAGAACTGAAACATAAGGGATCTATGGGTACAACCACTGGGGGTTCCATCAAGAGAAATAAATCGTCAAGCGATCTACAAGATGTTAGAAGAGGCTCCACGGCTAGTGCATTAAACGTCCCTGGTGGGTTTAGAAGAGAATTTATTGTGAATAAAGCTCGGGAACGTGCAATCCTGAATGATGAAGAACTGCAAAAAGTTCCCTTTTTAACGAGAAATTTCATGGAATTTTTGTATATTTATGGTCATTTTGCTGGTGAATCTTTTGATGAAGATTTCGAATTTGATATTGATGAGAATTCAGGTGATTCAGAAGCTATTTCATGGGATGAAACTTCACCTTTGATGCCAACTTCTCTAACAAATGCAGAATCAAATAAACCAATAAGATACGAGGCAAAGGGAACAACTTCTACAATGAAGGCTTTTTTAATCATGTTGAAATCATTTGTCGGTACAGGTGTACTTTTCCTACCAAAAGCTTTTAGTAATGGTGGATTAACATTTAGTGCTGTTATGTTGGCAATTTTCGGTATTTATTCCTATTATTGTTATTATATCCTCATTGTTTCTAAAAATGCCACTAAAGTCTCGTCATTTGGTGATATTGGATTGAACTTATACGGTGCATGGATGAAAAATCTGATTTTGATATCATTAGTCTTGACACAAATTGGGTTTGCATGTGCTTATATCATCTTCACCACTGGTAATCTAACTGCTTTTTTCAACAATGTTACAAATTGGGACATTCAACCTGATAAGTTTTTCCTATTACAAACAATAGTATTCATCCCCTTATCGTTCATTAGAAATGTTTCAAAATTATCTCTACCTTCTTTCATGGCAAATTTCTTCATAATGGCTGGACTATGTATTGTTTTGTTCTTCACCACAAAAGAGATCATCTTCAACGGTATCAAACCTGTTGAAACTTTCATCAATCATTCAAAATTCTCATTATTTATCGGTACTGCCATTTTTGCATTCGAAGGCATTGGCCTAATCATCCCCGTACAGGATTCAATGAGACACCCGGAGAAATTCCCACTAGTATTATTATTAGTTATCATCACAATAACTATCTTAATGATCACAATTGCCTCAATTGGTTACTTGGCCTATGGTGAATCAATAGAAACCGTCATCTTGTTAAACTTGCCACAATCCAATTTCTTTGTCAATTTGATTCAATTTTTTTACTCATTGGCCATCTTATTATCTACACCATTGCAATTATTCCCAGCAATAGGTATCATTGAGAAAAGAGTCTTCAAACGTTCCAAATCAGGCAAATATAATAACAAGGTCAAATGGTTCAAAAATCTATTCAGAGCAGTGTTTGTACTATTTTGTATGAACATTGCATGGTTTGGTGCTAATGATTTGGATAAATTCGTCTCTTTTGTTGGATGTTTCGCCTGTATCCCATTGGTTTATATGTATCCTCCATTATTACATTGGAAGAGCAGTACTGAAGGTGATTTCTGGGGTAAGGTGTTGGATATTGTCCTTGTTGCCATTGGTGGATCTGCAATGGCTTATACTTCATATCAAATCATTCATGGCTAAGTTAGAGGCCATCATATACTATTTATTTCCACTAGAATATCATTTCACTTATCATATCAATATATATTTGCATATACTAATCCGTAAGCTTGAATCTTTGATCCATAAGTTGAAAGCTGTGCCTCTCAAAAAGAGAATTTAAAAACCAGTCGAGCTTCAGGATCAACAAACAAACAACACATTGAGCAATGTAAGGACGTGTCACCTCTAAGACACTAGATAGACGATAGACACATATCAGTTCATTTTAAATTTACCATATAGCAAAGTAACCTATAAAGTCACAGGTTGACTATTTACCTAACAATCTCAGTTTTTTAATGGACTGTAGTTTCTCACAAAGATCGATTATACAACGAGGCTTCTCTAGATACGCGAAGGTAATGCCACAATGCAATTCCCAGCTATTTTACATATCTTGATGCCAATAATAGTCACACTGTACAGGCAACGCAAACCCAACTGCATCCAGCTACTCCTCCGCAAAGTGGATTTCTCATTTGAAGTTTTGGGTGTCGATTCCATTATTCACCGTTAAGTCACAGTATTGATATCTCGATCTACACTGATGGGGATTGATAAACAGATCTACGAGCTTGCAGTATTTTGAACGCTGAGTTTCATGGAGAAGAGAAGAAGGTCTAGAATGGAGCACTCATAACGAGTGAACGAGAGAAGAGTACCGCATTTCCCACGTCAGGTCCACACTATTCGTCTTTGTTCAAGCCTTACAACTTATTTGAACTCGAACGTTTGAATCTCGCACTAAATAAAATCTCAACATCACCGAAAACTACGAGATGCATTGTTTGAACACCCTGAAAAAAAAAACATTCAATTTCTGCCAAAGAGAAAGCTGAAAAGATGCTTGTTTCTGTCTCTTTGCGGATGTCGCTTCTGCTATTCTTGGAACCTAAAACATGGAACCTGGAACTTGGCTAACTTGCGAACTTAACTTCGAAAACAGGTGCGCTTTTCTTCTTTGGGAATCCACATTAGTCTTATTTCTCAACTATGATCAATATTCTTAGAAGTTAGCACACGGAATAGTCGGTCTCGTCTACAATGGTCCAAGTCTCTGGAAATGTCTTAGGGGCATGGGTGCATTTCATGGATGTGCTTGGTTATGCTTAAATATTGGGTCCTCGGTTTAGCTCCTTTTCATAAGTATTAATACTTGAATATTCGCAAATATTACTTTCGAACCCTTTCTTTCGTTTCAAAATAATATCAATACATTGACTGATAATTATCATGTTGTTCACTCGTTTTGCCCTCCCATTAGCTATCGCTTCATTCGCTACCCAAGTCAGTGCCATCGCTGCTCCAAAAGCTGAAGCTCTTCCATGGGCCAATGCTAACCCTCAAGCCTTTGCTGCCGCTGAAGCCTATGCTGACGCCTACGCTGATGCTATTGCCATTGCTCATCCAGATCCTGAAGCCTATGCTTTAGCTGCTTCTGCTGATGATTGTGCCTCAATCTCTTGTCACGCTTCTTGTGGTTTGTTGATTATCGCTGGTACTGACTGTTCAGAAAACAGTGAAAACACTTACTCTGGTCCATATAACACCACTTGTTTGTGTTCTTCAGGTTCATCTTTCAACCAATACTATTCAGCTTGTATGGACTGTGGTTGGACTTTATGGAAATACTACGGTGGTTACGTTAGCTCTGCTTTGGCTGCTTGTTCTACTTTATCCACTGAACCAACTGGTACTTTAAGATGTTCAACTACATTGTCTGATTCTTATACCATTGATACCAGTATCCAAGGTTGTTCATACTTGGGTAATTGTCCAACTACCACCTCTACTCCTGTTACATCAACTGATGCTGCCTCAACTACTTCAACTTCTGCCCCTGCTACTTCCACAGCTGATCCAACTACTTCCACAGCTGCCCCAGAATCAACAGCTACTGAAACTACCGGTGATGCTACCACTGCTGAATCAACCACTGCTGCTGAACCAACTACCGAAGCTGCTACTTCAGATGCTGAAACCTCCTCAGTTCCAGCTGCTCCAACTGATGCTGAAACCTCCTCAGTTCCAGCTGCTCCAACTGATGCTGAAACCTCTTCAGTTCCAGCTGCTCCAACTGATGCTGAAACCTCTGCCGCTCCAGATGTTTCATCAGGTGCTCAAACTGATGCTCAAACTTCCGCTGCCCCAGCTGTTGGTACCTCTTCAACTGCTTCCGTGTTTGGTTACTTCAACACCACCACTGCTGTTGTCTCTGAAGACTCTACCACATTAGTTACCATCACTTCTTGTGAAGACAACAAATGTACCGAAGTTGCTTCAACTGCTCAAGTTTCAGTCGCTACTACCACTATCAACGGTGTTGTTACTTCATACACCACTTACTGTCCATTGACTACCACTGAAGCTGCTACTTCTGAATTCTCCCCAGCTGCTCAATCTACCGAAGGTGCTGCTTCAGAAAGTACCCAAGCTGCTGTTGAATCAACTGCTGCTGTCTCAACCTACGAAGGAGCTGCCGGTAAAGTCGTTGCTGGTTCATTCTTCGGTATCTTACCATTCTTATTCATCTAAGCTTGCTTAAATGCGCTTAGTATCTCTTTCTAATACCACTCTCATATATATTGGCTGACACATTATTTCATGTTTCCGAATGTTGTCAATCTGCTTGTTTACGTTTCTTCACTAGCTTCTTATAGAGATTATATTATATTATTTCTTTTATTTATTGGTACTAATGTTCTAGTGTAGATATTCTACTGATCCAGAATGGAAACATGTCTGGATTAATTGATGAGGTTTTTCCGGTTCTAATTGAACTATATTAATGTAGAACCGATCAATGTAAACGATTAATTGGAATAAGCCATATCTGCTCTCTCAGTTGAGGTATGAGTGCAGGTAAGACGTTTCAGTAAATATTTTGACCCCGGTTGCGACTCTCCTCCAAGCTTATGTGTCAGAACTACCAGGTATGAGCGAAAAATAGCCAAGAGAGGGCACACCACCATATATCGAGTGTACATGTGTATGTTTGAGTCCCAAATTTGTATCACAAATCTTCCCAACTCACAACCAATAGCCTAGGACCAGAATAGCAACATATGTCAATCATTTCTCAAAGTGGAACATCCCCCTTCCATTTTAGGCCAACTCTCTTGATAATGTTCCAAATTTTGTCTGCTCAGCCAAATAATATAAACAAAGAGGTTTCAAACATTGTTTCTGTGTATCAATTCTGACGATCGTGTTATCTTTTCAATCTCCGATTCCTCCGTTTGGGGGTTTATTATAGGAGAAAAGCTCTAACAATAATTTATTGTTAAGTTTTAAGCTCTAACGTGATCTTGAAGCTCAAGCTATCATATCCATCATAGCTTGTAGGAGCTGAAGACATGCGGAAACCGTTGAGAATGGTTTCAAAGTCGCCGAGCAAAAGTGTCAACGTTTGCGTCTCTTCGTAACCAAATCCCAAACTAAAGGAAACGCCGGCGATATTGGGATCATGAACAAACGTCTCCGAACAGCAATCTACATATCATCGATTCCTTTTTCATGAAGTCTTATAATATTCTGCCCAATTGGGGCTGTAGCACCACACGAAATGATCATTTACCCACTGGAAGTCTCGAGAGATATACGGATGTTCAGCTACACCCGGACTGTTCATACTGGAGCACCCTCTCTCTCCATACACAACGATTGAAAATACACAGCATTACAACAACGAGCTTCTCTTCAAAACAACATGATAGGAAATTAAAGCCACGCCTTCTCAACTCTACACTGTTAAGGTTTGAGGCACAAGCAGAATGAATCCCATACTCATTTGTATTCATAATGCAGAGGTATTAGAGAAAACACGAAAAATTGCACCCCAAGTTGTTGTTTGGCTATGAACATCATCACCGGTGATATTTCATCGCATTTGTTTACATTGCATACCCAAAACTCAGCTTCTGTGCATATAGGCTCTGGGATATTTTGCTCATATACATCAATGATAAAATTTGCTGTTGTTGATAAGTTGATATAAAATGGGTTGGATTCCTTCAATATTGTAATAATTGAGTCCATTTTCTTATTTCAGTATTCTATTCAACTCGTTCAATATGAAATCATCCACTCGTTTATCCTTATCATTAGGTTTGTTCGCAGCCTTAGGTAACGCTGCCGCTGCCCCAAGAGCTTTACCATTACCATTGGCTGATGCTATTCCACAAGCTCAAGCCGTTGCTGATGCCTACGCTGATGCCTGGGCTGAAGCCATCGCTTTTGCTCATCCAGATCCTCAAGCCTATGCCTTAGCTGCTACTGATGGTTCATGTACCGCTACTTATGCTTGTCACGCTGATTGTGGTTATTTGATCCTTGCAGGGTCTGCTTGTTCTGAAAACTCCAGTGATTCATACGCAGGTCCTTATAACACCACTTGTTTATGTGCTTCTGATTCTGAGTTTAACTCTTTGTATCCAGCTTGTATGGATTGTGGCTGGTCATTATGGCAATACTATGCTTCATACTTGACTTCTGCTTTAGAAGCTTGTTCCACCTTATCTACCGAACCAACTGGTGCTTCCATCTGTACAAGTTCAAGTGCTGTCTCCTCAGTTGCTTCCTCATCAAGTGTTGCTGTTACCTCAAGCTCTGCCGTGGCTTCATCATCAGCTGCTCCAGAATCTTCAATCGTTTCTTCCGAATCTTCAACTGATTCTTTGAGCTCATCCGTTGTCTCCTCTGCTGCTGTCTCTTCAATTGTTTCTTCATCTGTTTCTTTAGCTGAATCATCAGCTGCTGCTTCTGTGGTCTCTTCTGTGGTCTCTTCAATTCTTTCATCAGCTGACTCTTCAAATGTTTCTTCAATTGTTGCATCAGCTGCTTCATCCGCTGCTTCATCTGCTGCCCCATCAGTCGCTTCATCAGCCGTTTCATCAGTTGACCCATCATCAGCCTCATCAACTGCTCCAGCTGTCGCCTCATCAAGTGCCCTAGACTCAGCCATTCCAACTACTGCCACTGCTGTTGGCTACCAAAATGGTACTTCAACTGCCATTGTCTCTGAAGCTTCAACAACTTTAATCACTGTCACTTCATGTTCAGAAGACAAATGTACCGAAGTTGAATCTACTGCTCAAGTTTCAGTTGCTACTGTTACTATCAGCGGTGTCGCCACTTCATACACTACATACTGTCCATTGACTACTGCTTCTGAAGCTGCTGTTGAATCAGCTTCATCTGCTCAGTCTACTGAAGCTGCCAACAGTGATGCTCAATCTACCGAAGCTGCCAACACTGAAGCTGAATCCACCACTGCTGCTGAAACAAGCGAAGGTGATTCCACTATGACACAAACTGTCCAAGTCACTTCAACCAATGGTGCTGCCTCCTCAGCTGCCAATGTCGGTGCTTCTTCAGCTTCATCAGAAGGTACTACTACTGCCGCTGCCGTCTCCACCTATGAAGGTGCTGCTGGTAAAGTTGCTGCCGGTTCATTCTTCGGTATTTTACCATTCTTGTTCATCTAAGTTTAAGATAATGCTTTTCTTAATCTAGTCTGAAGGACTCTGGCCATTTCATTAGAGTTCCCTGTGACAAGAAGAAGCTGTCACCTTTATACGTTTGAATTTAAATTTTGATACCTTTTTTTATGTTCTTGCTTCGACTTCATCATAGTTCTGCCAACACTGGCTGTTTTCAATTTTCTAAGTGTGTATTTCGTTCATATGGAATCATAAATGTGTAATGTCTATGAAGCCCAAATCTGTAGCTGATGGTAATTGTACTGTACAGACCCCACCAAAAATGCTAAATAATTATACGCTATGTCCATGTCTTACAAACTTCATATACATACAGGGCTCTAAAACAGTTGTGAAGTCTAGTTAAGAGTGGTATCATAATTAGATCAGAATCTGTCCCAGCTTTTCAAGTTGCTCGGCTTGACGTGAAATACCATCGCTTCCAGCACAATGCTCTAAACACATATATGAACAGTTGAGCTCCAGGCTCCAGTATAGAGGAATGTTTCCTTCTGTACGTTCTTGAAGATCACTCCCTCGTATCTCGTTTTTATGACCGATATCGAGATCTCCGAAAGCTCCACCATTAATCTCAAGCCAAAATAATACCTCTCATCCCTTCCGAAGTGACTGAAGCAGTTGCCTCAATGTCCAGTGTATTCACTCGTTTTTTCGACATCACTGTAATGTAAAACCCCTTTTTATGGTGGTGAGCGTGTTGTTTTCATCATTTCAAGCCCGAGGTCTCAGTGATCAGTGGTCAGATCCAAGACCCTTTTTCCAAACCGGCGATATCGAATATAAGAATTCTCCACCAAATCTGAAGCACGTACCAATATTATGGAGAAACACCCTGAAAACCCCATTAACAATGGACCCAGATTTCAAGAACTTTCAAGAGAGAAGACGGTAAATGAAATGCGTGTCAAATAGGTATGATCGTATCCAAGCTGGTCACAATGTCTACCGTAAAATAACAAGCTGCTATGCCATGGTTCTCGAACGGTATCCAACAGTTCACCGTTATCTCACATGAAAAGTTCAATACACCTCCAAGAAGTTGGTACATCGTTCTGTGTTGCGTCTGAAGTTAAGTCTTATCCAGGGTGGCTGCACACACATGCATGCTTGGAGCTGATTCACACTGGATTAGTACAGGCTAGCGAGGGCTGATTGGCCCGTCTTTAAATAAGCTCGGGATAATTCATCGTGTCTGTTTACTTTTGCATTACTGAATACCTCAGTTTCCGGTATTCAGCCCTAGGACTATAATACCCATGGATAATGGTATAAAAGAGTGATGATTTCTTCAATTGATTCTCTGGGATCTTCGAAATATGTTTAGAAGATCATTCCTTTGACATAAAACCAATTCACCGGTATTTCGTATCAAAATGAAATCATTCATTCGTTTTTGCCTGTCATTAGGTTTGTTAACCACTTTGGTCAGTGCTATCGCTGCTCCTGCCCCAAAGGCTGAAGCTCTTCCATGGGCTGATGCTAATCCTCAAGCTTTTGCTGCTGCTGAAGCTTATGCTGAAGCCTACGCCGATGCTGTTGCCATTGCTCATCCAGATCCTGAAGCTTATGCTTTAGCTGCTTCTGCTGATGATTGTGCTACTATTGCCTGTCATGCTTCTTGTGGGTTGTTGATTATTGCTGGTACCAGTTGTTCAGAAAACACTGAAAACACTTATGCTGGTCCATATAACACTACTTGTTTATGTGCTTCTGATTCCAAATTGAACCAATACTATTCAGCTTGTATGGACTGTGGTTGGACTTTATGGAAATACTACGGTGGTTACGTTAGCTCTGCTTTGGCTGCTTGTTCTACTTTATCCACTGAACCAACTGGTACTTTAAGATGTTCAACTACATTGTCTGATTCTTACACCATTGATACCAGTATCCAAGGTTGTTCATACTTGGGTAATTGTCCAACTACCACTTCAGCTACTGCTACATCAACTGGTGCCACCACTTCATCTTCATCAACTGCTATTGCCTCCACTACTTCGACCTCCACAAGTGCTGCTACCACTTCGACTTCAAGTACTACCTCTGCTACCACTTATACCGCTACCACACACACAGTCACCACTGATTTGTCATATACTTATTCTTATGATCCAAGTGGAACTACAACTGATTGTTTCACAACCTCTTACAACTACCCAGTTGCCAGTGATAACCCAATTGATATCAGTTTTGAATCTTGGGATGATAAGGTCATTACTGATGGTACCACAACTTATACAACCTACTTTTTCTTCAAGTTTAATGAAGATCAATCTCTTGTCAGTGATATCAAATTGATTACTGGTACCACTCGTCCTACATCTGTGGTAAAACCAGAATCTGAATTCTGGGTTAATTTGGAACAAGGTGCTTTAGGTTATGCCACTGGTACTTCAAATGTCCAATTTGCTTATAATTTGGAAATTTTGGTCACTTATGACAATACCAACTACCTATACTCTTACTCATGTACCTCTGGAAGATTGAACCTGCAATATATGGAGTTGGACTCATCAGAATACGCATCCTGTTTCAAGATGGGTTATTGGGGATTCTGGGATGCTGGTTATTGTACTCACAGATCTGATGCTATTACCACCACTGTTCAATTTAGAGAAGCCAGCACTGCTTCAAGTATTTCGAGTACCTCTGCTGCTAGCTCTTCCGAAAGCTCTATTGTTTCCTCAAGCTCAGCTGTTGAATCGTCATCTGAGTCATCTATTGAACCATCGTCTTCTTACTCTTCAACTGTTTCATCTCAAGAATCTGGCGCTTCATCTGAATCTAGTAATTCTTTTGAATCATCAAGTGTCCCAAGTTCTAGTCAAGAATCTTCATCAGTTGCACCATCTTCATTCCCTGTCTCATCTGGATCTGCCTCATCCATAATTTCCTCAGAATCATCAGCTATTTCCTCAGAATCATCAGCTATTTCCTCAGAATCATCAGCTATTTCCTCAGAATCATCAGTTATCTCATCAGGATCATCAGCTATCTCATCAGAATCATCTGCTGTCTCATCAGAATCATCTGCTGTCTCATCAGAATCATCTGCTGTCTCTTCAGAATCATCTGCTATCTCATCAGAATCATCTGCTGTCTCTTCAGAATCATCTGCTTCATCAATTGAATCCTCTTCGTCATCTGTTGCTTCCTCTTCCTCCTCATCATCAGCCTCTTCAACCGTTGAACCAACATTGGATGGTTCTCTAGTGAACGATGCTCCAGAATGGAAATTATCAATCCCAGGTGCCTTAGGACCATGGACCTCTGTTTCATTACAAGTTTCTCGTTCTGGTTCAAACTTCAACTATGACAACGCTGTTGCTCAAATCAATGGTGAAGAACAAAAAACTTCATCATCTGTTAATGATGATTCCATCAGTTTGACTTTTGATATCTCTGTTGATTCAACTGACGTTTTGGAAATCACCTTTGGCGGTTCTGTCATTGGCGCTGGTTCATTCACTTCAAATGCTGAACTAACCATTACTACTCCAGATGGTAAAAAATTTGTCAAGAGAGCCGAATCTACCTGGAGTTTGAGCAACACTATCGATGCTGCTGCTTCATCTTCATCATCAGTTGTTAGCTCCTCCTCAGCCTCTCCAGTTTCTTCATCTTCTGCTGTTGTCTCTTCATCCTCTGCCGCTATCTCTTCGAGCGTCGCTTCAAGTGCTGTTGTCTCTTCAAGTGCTGTTGACTCAACCTCCACTGTTATCACTTCTGAAGACTCAACAACTTTAGTCACTGTTACTTCATGTGATGCTAGTGCTTGTTCCGAAGTTGAATCAACTGCTCAAGTCTCAGTTGCCACCACCACTGTTAGCGGTGTTGTCACTTCATACACCACTTACTGTCCATTAACCACCACCGAAACTCAAGAATCAACCACTTTGGTCACCATCACTTCTTGTGAAGACGACAAATGTACTGAAGTTGAATCCAATGCTCAAGTTTCCGTTGCCACAACCACTGTCAATGGTGTTGTTACTTCATACACAACTTATTGTCCATTGACCACCACCGAAGCACCAGCCTCCACTGCCACTGCTGAAACCACTTCCCCAGCTGCCTCAGACTCAGAATCAACAGTCACTGAAAGATCAACTGCTGTTGTCATTGAAACCTCATGTTCAGAGGACAACTGTTCTGAAGTTATTGTTTCCACTGAAACTTCTCAAGGTGGTGAAACTGCACACACTTCTGAATCATTAGCCACTGAAGACTCCACCTCTGTTGTTACCCAATATGTTACCTCTTACTACACTAGTGTCAGTGAAGGAACCACCATTACTGGTGTAGTTACATCTCAAGTCACTTCTGTTGAAGCTGCCAAAACCACAGGTGTCATTGGTACCACTTCAGTTGCTCCATCTGTCGAATCACAAACTTCCACCACAGCTGGTGTCTCAACATTCGAAGGCTCAGCTTCCAAGTTAGTTGGTACCGGATTGATTGGATTGATCTTTGTTTTATTCATTTAATTGTATTAACGCCGATTTTTCGCGTATGATTTTGCGCAATTCTAAGATCAATTTATGATCTTCCAGAGGACAAATTATGTCTTCTTACATTCTAAGAAGATGAATCATCTTGGTTTTTGTTTCATACCCCCTTTTACCACTAGTTGCTAGTGATTTTCTCGTGCCTGATTATTCTATTTGTTTAAATTCAATATGGTTAATTCAAGGCTAAGGTGTTCCAGTTGTATACATATTTTCTTCAATACAATTCTTTCGAACAAGGAAAGATTCTCGACTGTAGTTCAATTAAAGATGTATTAGATTTATTTCTATACGTTTGAAGCGAGGTGTTACTTACATCGGTTGGCACGGGGTTTTTGTCCAAGATGGTTACATTACTTCGTAAGTATCTAGATAGCCGATACTCATTACCGGAAATGATGAATATTTTGAGCCAGATTCAGTTCCTTGGTTCTTTCAGGTGGCCCCAAACCGATGTAGCTATGAATATGTATGATCGTCTGGTTCCATTATATGCAAAAGGCCAAATTAACTGCGAATGAATGAATATCTTAGCAACAAGAAGGGAGTACGTCAAGTAGTTGATGAGCTTTGGGTTTATTAGTCAGGAGGGAAATCCATAGCAACGACGCGGTCTTTTATTGTGTCAGTTTTAGGTAAGTAAAAAGGGTTCCCATTAGTTACGTCAATGGTTGAGAAAAGCTCCATATGATTCCATTCAATAGTTAAGCGAATGTTGGCTGGATATAATGGTTGCTGTGGAAGGGACGTGGAACTTTATGGATATTATGGGTAGTCTACATAGTGGACCACTGGCCGGGATCGAAAGTATAGAGATGGTGACATCCTATCTAACCATAATGAATCGTACGAGGCATATTACAATTGATCAAGTAGTGAAGACGTTGTTATTGTTATTGTTATTGTTATCGAGAAGCGATGTGCTTATGCTGATTGATAAAATTGATGCTCCATGGCTTATGGATCTGGCAGTAGGTGCTCTTGAAAAGAGCACATCGACTTCCAGGAACGGCAATGCGTTACTTAGGCATCCATCTAAAGCTTATGAACTTTTTAGAAATGGGCATTGAGGTGCCTCGAGTTTCGTAGATAAAATTGTCGATTTTGGTGTTGATCAGAGATGAGTTTCCTCTTTGGGTATGGTAATTATGGAGCATCACCACCAAGACGCGTCGTGAAATTGGCAATTGAATTGATAATACGGAACTTCAAACACTTTTGTAGCTTGGGTTATAGACAGTTACTAGGTGGTTACCACTATACAACACATTATCCAGGCCATGAAGCTGGAAAAGGTAGAGAACATTACTGGAATTTTATAGTAGAATTTATAGTAATAAAGTTATCCGAGACAGTGGAAACCTCTCTGAAAAGCTACGTAGCAGTACTCTTTCCAAGCAGTACAACGACACCACCTCCGTTCTCCTCAGCAGCCCACCACTGCTTCCAACAATGCCTCTCTCTGGCTATCCCACTGATTCAGACCAGAAGGAGTCCCTGGATGCTCAAAGGTACGCCAATGTCACTTCCCTTTCCGGAAAATCTCCAGCGACGCGTCAATTCCGAACTTCACGACTTTATTTAACGAATGGCACATCCACAAATAATCTGAGAACTACCAACAACTATCACCAACCAACTATACTCATCGCTACCTATAGTCACTGAACACAAAAATGCTGCTCAACAAGTTCCCTCTGCATTTGCATCTCAACAACCTCAACACATCGTTCAAAGACGAGGACATCACAATGAGAGACGCCATATCTACCCCTATAGATAATACCGGTGTCTCGACCCCTACAGAACAGGTCAACTTCAACAACTTGCAATGGTTGGAACAAGGCCCTGCAAATCCTCCAAGATGCGGGAGAACAGCTTCAACTTCATCAATAGCATCCTCGATCTCAAACATATCCACTTCAAATAACAATGAGTTTAGTTATTCGAATTTTGCATCTCATTATAGATTAACAGACATTTTTGAAAACCTATTATTAGAAACATATCTCAACTATCAGATGAATCCAACAATCACTCCTTTCAACAAGGCTAATCCTCCTTATGGCGTGATCAACAAAGTGTCCAAAGAGGCCTTACAAAAAGCTATGGAAAATAACATTGAAGTTGGTATTGAAGTCAATAATTATTCCCTAACTATAATACGTCAAAAACTATTACAACTATGCCATAATGACACGGTGCAAACTCCAACAGCATCAAGACAGAATTCATTCCAAGGCGCCTTGAACTTACAATCAAAATTCAACAACATCCCATCCGGATTCTCCACTCCAAATAACGTTCAGTCAACAACACCAATGACTGAATATTTCAACTTTGAACATCCAACTGTCCAATCCCAATTACAACAACCAGCCCAACTACAGCCATCTTTCGAATCAAACACATCACAACAACAACCACAACAGTCCATATACAACAGATTGGAAAGAACGGATTCAAATGCCTCTGGTTCATTATCTGATCTATTCAACGCAACAAGTAATAGAAAAAGAGAATCTCTAAGATTGAAAAGATCCGGTAATAAAATCACATACAATTGAACAGTACTACAAGCAAAAAAAAAAGTTTTCATTGTCATATTATGTGCATCATTATTCGTTTCAGTTCTTTCTAATATATACCTCCCTTTTGATATCTCTGGTTCCGATTCTGATATTAATTGGTTTTATGTTTTGTGTCACCTTTTTTTACGGTTGTGATTTAATTATCGTTTGTTAATATAATGGAGTATAGCCCCTTCCGGGGCTTTTCATCCTTTTCAATTCTGCTTTTTCTGTTTTTGATTTTTAGAATAAGATAATCATATGGACTCTTTCATTCAAATGACACTGTAAGATTACTATTATTACTGATAATCTTGTATCAACTGCCTTAATTGCTTTCGCAGTTCTCTATATCTTTTCTTCTCATTATCCAAATCGTTCTCCAACTCTTCAACTTCATCAATTTTATCCGGAGCACTAGTCTCATTTCGCAAGCGTTCTTCAATGTCAGTAATATATACATCCAATTTCCCTGAGATATCTTCCTTCCTCTGGATCTGTCTTGTCAATTCATCAAGTTGTTGATGTAACGTTTTGATGTATTCCTCCGATTGGGTTATCTGAGTAGAGACATAGATATTCGCCAGTGATATCCCAATCGTATCGCCTCTTTCAATATTGAAGGGCACTTTGTTATTACTAGACACCGTACCAGCAATTTCGTCTTTGGTGTTCAATGTTTGGACGTGTGATTTAGAGATCTTCAAGAATTCTTCATATTGGGAGACTTGTTGTTCAAGATTCGCCTGATATTTCCTTTCCAAAGAAACGTCCAACTTGTCATCTGAGTGGAATCTCCTCTTAAGCTGTTGATATTTGTACATTGTAGTTGAAAGGCAAAATACAAAACCAGTTCAACAGAAGACCAATCCAACAAATTTGCCAAAGTTTATCTTTTGTTTACATTTGACATAAAGAACTTACATAATCTCAAGGACTTTCATCAAGTTGCAAAAACTAGCAAAAGACCGTTTTGAATAAAGCACAATTGAGATCGAAAAAGACACAGAACCGTCACTTTTATAAGATGTCGCTACCTCAAGGCTACACAATCAGACGTCTACAAGAATCAGATTACGATCGTGGTGTTCTAACCACTCTGACCGCTTTGACCACTGTTGGAGATATCTCAAAATTACAATTCGATAACATTGTCACCAAATGGGACGCCCTGGCCTTGATGAACGGCCAGCCTATTTATAACCCAGTGGTGATATTGAATGGCTCAGATGAAGTCGTTGCTACTGGGATGATCTTCATTGAGGAAAAATTGATCCATGCTGGTGGGCTTGTTGGTCATATTGAAGATATTGCAGTACGTCAAGATCAACAGGGGAAAAAATTGGGTAAGATATTGATTGAAGAATTGAAAAAGATTGGCGAGAAAGCTGGTGTTTATAAAATCATATTGGATTGTGATCCTAAAAACGTTGGATTTTATGAGAAATGCTCTTTTAGTAATGCTGGTGTTGAAATGAGTTATAGATTATAGCAACTACAATCTTCAAAATTATAACAATAACAACCTGATTTATTATTTATTCTTAAGGAAACTTCTTCTTCTTTGATTAGCTACTGTACACTTTGGTTATTTTGTAAACGATAATGACAAGCACTCATATACTCTCTAGACTTTCAATACTTAGGATTGAATTACCTCTTATCACAGCAGAACCAATCTGTATCTTATCTTTTGTTTCGTCAACCGTTTCTTCCAGCACAATGTTTAAAAATATCTGGCCCTAGTTAGTACTTTGGTCTATTATGCGAATGATGATATACTCACGTCATAACCTCTAAGATTTCCTGTGACTTTTCTTGACCCGTTCAACTGTATCAACACTCTTTTATCCATGTACTATTTCATTTGTTAGTTTGTCTCACTTGATGAATTTCTTATGAAGAATATCCGCGGCACTCACCTTTTTCAATTCCGGAGCAGAAACCATCTTCAAAATTTATTACAGCACTATTCGACAAGTATGGAATAAATGGAAAAGTTATCGAATACATAAACTTTCTGTATATAAAGATTTGATTTTTTTCAGAAAGTTTCGAGAACGAATTCGCGGATTCTTTGGTGTAATCTTTTGTTTACTTTTCAAACTTCTTTAGAGGAAAATAAACTTAATTAAATCGCTATTATTATAGTGTTTGATTGGTAGGCTTATACTACGTCTCTGTTCGATTAACTGCTACTAAAATCACTCTAATATCCAGGAAAAAATACACAAATTGGCTGGAAAATGGATCCGTTAGACTTGTTCTCGGAGGATACACCAAGAAGAGATACTTCAATTTTGGGGAGACCATCCTCACCGATCCAAGAGACAGAGACTTTAAAAGAGCTGAGACTAGATGAGCAGAGGAAAGAGCTGCTAGAGCAAAGAAATGCATTGAAAAGAGATGTTGAAAATTTAGAGAAACAGTGGAATGAAATGAGAAATAGCGTTGAAGTTGAAGAGAACACTGAGGAAGATGAGAATATAATGAGATTACTGATACAGAAGAGTGAACTTGACGACGGAGATCGACAAGCAAATAATGAGCACGATGTCCCAATGCTTCAAGAAACCGATGACCTGGACAAGTTCACAGCTAAACCATCAAAAGATTGGAATTTGAGATTGGAGTACCTACAAAGATTTTATCCAGATATAACAATTTCCCAATACGATTCAAAAGTATCACTCGAATACAACGACCTAGCTAGTCCGAGGAAATCACAATTGATGAAAACAATATCCTTTGTCGTTACATACCCACGCAAGATCATTTCCATTTACGTTAAAGTTCATTTGTTGAAGCATCAAGACTCATATCGTACTGATTCGATCGAACTGGAGAAGAAATCCAATAATGCTTTCAACTCATTGGTGTTATCAATAATCAGACACTACTCGAGTACCAAAAACGTCAACGAGTTTCTGGTAACAATCAATTCATTATACAATAACATCAAACAGCGTCATCTGGTTTTCAAGGAATTACATGAGGAATATACACCAAAGGAGGATTCAAACCCACAGCCCGTCATATCAACTTATCAGTTCATATATAGGTCAATCGTGCTGAACTGGGAATTTGTATTTAGAGACGGGGTGATAAAAAATGTTATTGTTGTTAATGACAAATACAACAATGTGTTCAAGGATTTGATAAAACAATACGGTGTTAAATCTGGGGTTGACCAATTAGTAAGCCATGTATATCCAAAAGAGCCATCCAATTGATGCACTCAACTAATTTAATGAATAATGAAATGACTTCTAGGGTCAAATGTAGTACTATAATGGAAAAAGGTTCAAATGGGCTGAAATGAGTATATGTGGTGTTTGGGTGTGTTCTATTTCGCCCACGAAATTCATAACGCCCTTTAAATTAATTGTGACTTGAAGCTGATGAAAAGATGGAGATTTAGTGTTTCAAGAACAGCTTTCACTATCACTTCAGTGGCTTTGGTAAACATTCATCTGACTCCACCCAATAGGAATAGAATTGGTACATTTGTACAGGGAACAAACTAGAAAACATTGCACAATAATGGTTCAAAGATACGATCCAATACACGATGTGTTAATAAGTGATGAAGAAAAAGCTGAAGCAACACCAACAAACGACACATACGACAAACCTGAATCAAGTATGGAGACTAAGGAGCAGTCAATGGAGGAGAATTCTGAGGGCCCAGCAAAATCAACAGAAGTAACAGAAGACGCCCCAGCTCCAGAAACTAAATCACAAGACACACAACCTCAAGATGGGTCGCAGGATACAGAAGAGGAAGAAACAGAACTGATTGGCGATCCAGCTCATTCAAATGAAACAAAGCAAGCCGATGCTATCGTATCAAGCGACCATACAGAACTATCGGAGGAAAGTAATGACAAGAAACATAAATTGACCGGATCACCTTCCAAGACACCATTAAAGAAGACTAAAAAGCAACAAAACAAAAGTGCTACTGTATTGAGTTCGGCTCGCTCACGCCATTTGAAAAAGGATGATGGTCGTCCATTTTTGAGGAAAGATATCCAATATGAATTTTTGAAATTGTTATTTGAAAATGAAGTTCGAGCATTTAGAGATCCTTATGAAGAATCAACTGATCGTGTTACAACAGAACCATTTTCTCCTCACAAACTGACATTTGCAGAGCTATATATCAAGACTATTGCACATAGTTCGAAATGCTCCAAGATATTACGTGATAGACTATTGAATGATATGAATATGAGCATACCTACCAGTATGATTTGTTTACTCGTTAATGTTGGAAGAATGAATACCACAATCAATTTTGTTCCGGATATGAAGTCACAGTTGAGAACATATCATTCGATACCTTGCTTACAGGTTGATTATGATGCCTCAGAAAACAAATTTTCCAATAGTGGGAATGGTGGAGATAAACAATTACAAGATACGCCTAGACTGAAATCTATATTGAAAGCATGTTGTGATGATACAGATGAACCAAATTCGTTAAATTTGTTGTCGAATGTTGAGAAATTACCAACCACAAGTGTTATCAATATGATTTTCTTGCTTTGCAATGCAGAAGAATCTATAAATAAAACATATTTACATCGTACAGGTTATGGATTTTTCGATATTTTCATGAATAGTGATTTTGATCCTCAATTACGGGTGGATTTATTCTTATGGTTGATATATGCCTTTTTGGAGACAAAATTAAACCCAGAAGATCTGAAACATAATCCTTTTGGTGAAGAACCACCAGTTTTAATCAAGACTGATAAAGAATATGATATCGACTCACCACAAGAAGTTGAGTTTGGGGATAGGTTATATGAACAAAGAGTCAAGTTTTTAGCAGAAGATGGTACTGAAGGTGGTAGTGAAGATCAAGGCAGTAGTCATGGTCCAAATGCTAATAGTACCAAAAAGGCTGAAAAGGCTGAGAAAAAAACGGAAAAGAAAACATTTTACAATACTGAAGCTGCCTCTTTTGAAACTTCTACCAAAGCTACACCAAAGACTGAAAAATCCACACCAGCTTCTAAGCAAACAGCACAATCGGCGAAACAAACAGCCAAGGCTAATTCCCAAGCAGCCGTGGCATCTCCAGCATCATTTGTCTTCCCAGCATTACCAAAAAATGATATTGATACAGATAGAGTACAAAGATCATTGAAATATTTGAGTCGTATATTACATAGAAGAAGGGAAAGAATGGGGCAAGTCAAGTATGAACATAAGAGAATCGCTGTTGAGGAGAAACTTGATGATGATTCCGAACCACAAACAACAGCAACAGGTGGTGGCGCAAGTGGTGCCAATAGAATGAGACTAAAGAATTACAAAGGTGATTATGGTGAAAATAGTGATAAATTTTTCAAGCTTTTCAATCTCTTGAAGAATGATTTCGTGGAGATGGCCAAAGTTGATGAACAATCTCCAGTGTCTGTGACACTTAACTATAAAGACAGCTCTACTGACTTGAGTCTAGATAAATTCCAGCTCGACCTGGGGTTTTAACTAATACATGAACAACGAATATAAGTATCCAACCGGTCACGTGACACTGTAGTATACTGCCGCGAATGTGTTCTGCAGCACATCTACTGCCAATTACACACGTGTCTCCATGGGACCCACGTGGATAAAGCTGAAGTCTCTCAACTGGCTGCTTCAAATCAACTGGAAACGATGCGCTTAATGTCTGCAGCATAATTCAAAGTGTCTGCAATTGTGTTGGATCTGTTTATATAAAGCCAGTGATATCCGAATCCATTGTTCATCGAGGAAATTCTGCCCATTGGACTGCCAAAGTATTGTTAACAAACATAGCAAGTGGTGAAATAGAGAATAGTGTCACAATGTTGTTTGGTGTCAGGCTCGCTAACGAAATGTTCCCAGCTTGGAAGGAGCATTACATGGAGTACGATGAGCTGAAAAAGTTGTTGAAAGAGTCTTCTGTTGATTTCAAATCCAAGAAGAAGGGTTCTACGGCTGGCTTTGATGACCGTGATGAGAACTTGTTTGTCAGTGCATTGGATAAAGAACTGGAGAAGGTCTACACTTTCCAAACCACTCAGTATAATCAACTACTGAAAAGAATAGAGCAAGTGGAAAACAAAGTCAACGGGCTGAACTTGAACGATGCTGCTGGTTCTAAAGATGATTTCGACTGGAATGGATTACAAACAGAACTAGAGAATATTTTAAGTGAATCCAAAGAATTGGATCATTTCGCAAGATTGAACTTTACTGGGTTTCAAAAAATTGTCAAGAAACATGATAGATTACATCCAAACTATAATTCTGTGAAAGCTTTATTATCAATCAGATTGAAAGAATTACCATTCCATTCTGAAGATTATTCTCCTCTATTACACAGAATTTCAAACTTGTACTCATTCTTGAGAGAAAATGTTGCCTCGGCATCATATATTTCCAATTTTGGAGGTTCCAAAGGTAGTGCCTCTTTACCAAACGCTTCTGCTTCAAGCGTTAATGCTAATACTGAAGCTGAGTTTCAATCATTCAAATTTTGGGTTCATCCAGATAATTTGATGGAGGTTAAAACTAGAATCTTGAGACATTTACCAGTATTGGTTTACTCAAATGATGCAAGTGTTGACCAATATGATACTTATGATCCAACAATTTCTTCGCTTTACTTCGATAATGACTCGTTTGAAATCTATAATTTGAAACTATTGAAATCCAATGCCAGTCCAACTTTGAGATTACGATGGTCTGGTAAATTATTTGAAAAACCAGATATATTCCTGGAGAAGAAAGTTGTTGATAAATCTTCACAGGATGAAGAGTTGAACGAAGTACGTTTGAAATTGAAGGAAAAATATTTGAAAGATTTCGTTATCAATGGTGATGTTGATGAATTCAAACAGAAAACATTGGATAAATTTAGAGAAATGGGGTCTTCTGATTCTTATTTACAAGCTTTGGAGGGAGATATTGATGATGTTGATAAATTCATCAAACAATATGACTTACAACCAGCATTACGCTCGGTCTATACAAGAACTGCCTTCCAAATCCCAGGGGATGATAGAGTTCGTATCACCATTGACTCTGATATTTTGTTCATTAGAGAGGATTCATATGATCAGGATAGACCAATTAGAAATCCAAATGAATGGCATAGAACTGATATTGATCAAGATGTTGAAAATCCTTATTCATTATTGAGAAAAAACGAATTCACTAAATTCCCTCATAGTGTTATGGAAATTAAAATCAAGAACACCACGGGTAGAACTGGTTCAGGATCAAACGGTATTAGTATCCCCTTTTCAAGAAAACACGGTAAATGGATTGAAGAATTGACCACATCTCATTTGGTTAAAGAGGTGCCAAACTTCTCGAAATTCATTCAAGGTATTGCCTCATTGTTTTTGGAAGATGATAGATTAGACATTTTGCCATTTTGGCTACCTGAATTAGAGGATGATATTCGCAAAAATCCAAATGATGCCTATGAAGAACTAAAAGCCAAGCAACATTCAACTGATGATCAAAAAAGCAAATTGAATAGATACTCTGTTAGTCATGCCCAATCACCAGCTCTGAAGGCAAATACCAATGATGAAGATGATGAACAACATGATGCTGATTTGGAAGATCATGAATCATCAGATGAAGATGCTCCTGGGAACAGAGTACGGACAAAAAAATCAAGAAAAATTACTCAAAATATAATCCCATTCTTGACTGGTTCTTCAAAATTGAACAATGTTGATTCGGAAGATGAAGAAGTTGTCTTACCACCAGGTGTTCATAAACCACAAACATTACTCAAACAGGCCGGTCCAATCAAGGTGGAGACCAAGGTCTGGTTAGCTAATGAACGTACTTTCAACAGATGGTTAAGTGTCACTACTTTATTCTCTGCCTTGACATTCACAATCTATTCATCAGTACAAAGGGCATCTTCTCAACAGTTGGCCGATATTATGGCTTATATTTATTTCTGTTTGACATTATTCACTGGGATTTGGGGTTATACCATTTATAACAGACGTTTGAAATTCATCAAATTAAGGGATGGTAAACATCTAGATGCCCCTCTCGGACCTTTAGTCGTTGCCATTGGTGTCTTGGGTGCCATTACTATCAATTTCGTTGTTGGGTTTAGACATGCTGCTGCACAGGTGAATCTGTTGGAAGATGACCATTTACATCCATTGATCAGATCTGTTAATGAGTTTGTCTTTAGATTGGTTGGTGCTAGATCATGAGCACTGTATATCGAAAAGCAAAACAAAAGTAAATCTCAACATTATTCCATATACCTTTAGTATATAGTACTCAAAAAATCAATACAGTATGAACAGTACACAAAATCATTCATTTTAATATAGTAAAAAAGTCCTATTCGTTGTAGGCTTACAATCTGAAAAATACTTTCAATGTAGTCAGAGAGAAAACTCTATTTGAAACATTATATAACACACTTCCTAACGAAATCATAAATTTATTATAGTCAAATTGTAACTGTCTTTTCACATATTCAAGCATCAACCTTATCATCAACTCTTCGTAAAAACCCAACAACTCTCCCCATGTCCACTTCATCAGGATCGCTCTCCACAGCCTGTACAAGGCCATCCAGTATACTATCAATAGTGTCCTCTTCGACCCCTGTACACAGCGCAACAACCCTTCTGAATTTATCCTCCAATTTGGTGGAGTTTGATCTCAACCCTTCGATTATACTTTGTAGTTTTTCTTCGTTTTGTTGATATGCTGTTATTCTAGCTTTTAATACAACAGATGGGGGGATTTCTTGTAAGTTAACACTGCGCGGGTCTGGAGTTTGATCTGGATTTTCTTGAAATTTGTTATATATCGGCCATACTCTAAAAGGTTCATCTGCATCGAAATCAACATCATAGTTGCCTATTGATCCTAATTCTGTTGTTTGATCGATAAATCTTTGTTCCTCTTCAGATGTTGCCTTGTCTAGATTTGATATTTTTTGCTTTAATTCATTAAGTTTGATTTCTGATTGTTTTAACACATCTAGGTTTTGACGCGATTTGGATAGTTTCAAAGTTGATTCTCTTAATTTGCCATGTAGTTCATCAATTTGTTTCTGCTTGGTGCCGATTTCTCCTTTGAAATCAGTATCTAATCTCTCCAATACTTTTTGCATAGATTCCAAAATCGTTTGTGAGCTTTGTCCATTTGCCCCCTCACCAATATTGGAAGGTTGATAGTAAGCATTATGTCCACTATTACTGCTGTTCCTTTGCTTAGCGTTTGCCAATCCATTGACATTAATACCAAAATCTATTGGTCTGAGTCCTGCTCTGTTAGGAATGGATGGATCAGCACCAACATCCAACAATTGTTGAACAATGGCTTTATTACCAATTCTGGCTGCAATGTTTAGACAGGTATCCCCATTTTTATCTTGTGCATTGACAATGTCATTCATAAATTTACCCAATGTGATGGCACTTTTAGGTAAATAAGTCCCAGTCTTGACAATCCATTCCAATAAAGTCTCTAAATAATACCGACTAGCCGCACTTCTTTTCTTGATACCAGCGGTAAGAGCAATATGATGTAGGATAGACCGACGTTGATGATCTAACAAGGGTATACATGGATAAAGTGAATTCAATAATTCACTGAATGAATTCTGATCATAATTATTCGTGACTAGAACTGAACGGATCAATGGACTTTCCCCATTATCATTACCCCTAATTCGTACAGATCCACGACGAACTAATTCGGTGACTAATGGTATTCTGGCCAATGCCGATGCCCAATGTAGTGCAGTGTGCCCTAATTCATCGATCGATACGTCAAGATTAACATCTGATAGCTCTTGTTCTCCACCAACAGCATCGGATAATGAGTTGGCATCTTGTGATAAAAATATTTGAGTTATGATCTCCTTGGAGTGTTCATAACCTGGAACGAATCCTGATAATGGTTCTAAAGTGAAAGGTGTGTTGGGGTTTTCAATATCTAGGTCATGATCATAAGTATCAAATTCAATTTTGGAGCTTTTTCTGGAATCGTTTGCATTGACGATCCCGCTCTCTGATGGAAATTTAGGTTTTTTAGTTGGTGATTCAGAGTTATCAATTAGTTCTGTTTCATCATTTTCCGTTAATGTTGAATAAGATCTCCCCAAATTCGAAGGCTGTCTCAAATCAAAAGATTCTTGTAATCCCGATTTTTTCCTTTGAGCTGCAATGGCCTGTTCCTTTGTAGGTGTATCATGAGCCTCGACACTTGAGACATTAAATAGGAACAGTGGTTTCAAATCTTCATACACGTTGTATTGTTGAGATAATGCAACTGCTCTGTCATAGGGTATCCAAGTTCCTTGAAATTTACCATATCCGCCTTGAACTTTCTCGTGGGTACCAGCATGGACTTCCTTCTCCAGAATTTTAGTTCTTTTTCCCTTATCAAGCCCAGCTATTTTCAAGATTTGTGTAGCATTAAAGGAGCTATCATTTCTTCTTCTCATGACTGACACACCACGGATCGTAGTTTCCAGCACTTTTGTACCAGAGTAGGTAGCTGTATAGATTGATCCTACGTCATAAGTAGAGTTCCTGTAAAAAGAGTCAGTCGTTTGGTTTGGATCCATTTCCGTAGCATCGATGTCCTGTGTTGTTGTATCACCTTCTTCAATATTCAATGGCATCTTGGGTTTTCTGGTGTGTTCGTATTCTCTCTTCCTAATTTTGGGATGTTGCACCTAATTTTCACGCACTACCTGTATCCAGTGATTCTAGTACCACTCCTTTCAGCTCTCAAGGGCCCTCTACCAACGTTGTAACCTCTATTCAACCAGCACAAAGTCCTGGAGATGGTGAACATTATAACCAAAAAGTCGCGTCAAGCTTTGTCTTTATTGAAAAAATCCCAAAAGGGAAGCATTCGCGAAAGGCGATGCGCGAATGCGATCTGTGTTCTGTTTTACCCTGAAACTGGATCTGAAGCTTTTGTCACTTCAGACGTAAACAGTGGTGATTGTGGTCTCAAGAGTGCTGTTTATTGCGGAGACGGTGGTATCAGACTTGGTTGTCAACAGCGTGCAAAGATGGTATTGGAGAGAGCCAGACCTGTACTCAGCAGGAAGAGGAAGAGGAACTCAGACTACAATAGAGGCCATCATCTCTCGAATCGGAACATAATAAACTCATCGCATTTACAAAGAGAATCCTCATTTAGCACTCCAGTGAAACCGAAGGGCGTACCGGAGAACTTCAGCAGGCAAAAGGCGAAAGATTGGACCAGGATAGGGAATGATGAAGATGCTGAAGAAGCTGCTGAGGGCTCATTTTCCGCCAAAGTATTCAATCTCGTGAAAGCTGTCGTTGCACGTACAGTGGTGGCATTAGTATCATTCAAACATGACCCTGAGGAAAAACAATCACAACTGAAAAGAAGAAAAGTTGGTGTCGATAAGGATTCAGAACTGGCAATGGATACTAAGACGAACTCAAAGAAGTCAAATCACAAGGGCAATGGTAATCTAGAGAAAGCTTTGGACTCGTTTAATCCGGTTATAAAAGATGATTACAAAGATGTTTCCTTTGTTACTAAACCCATTTTGGATTGGGACCAAGAAGTCGAAGCGCTATCGACAGATACTAGTAAAGAGAATGACCATGATTACGGTTCCAAATTCATCAGACGTGGGAGAAAGCATAGCACACCTAATGTTGAAGCAAATTATATGAGGGCCATATACACCGGTCAATACAGAACACCTACACCTACGACTACAACACCACCTACGCCAACAAGCGCTTCGGAAGAAGAGAAGAAAAGAATCGCTGAGCTAAAAGTCCTGACGAGTAATTTAACCAAAGATTGGAAAAACAATGTCAAAAGCTATAACAATGATGATGTTATAATTCTGAAAGAAGTTAAGCTGCCACCGCCAACACCATCAAGCTATTCGCTTAAATTCGATGTGACGGCTTTAACATTCGACCAGGAGTTCAAATTTTATCAAAAGATGTTGAACGACAAGAAGAAAATACAAGATGAAATACGTAAGAAGAAACAAGATGCCTTGTCAACTTCAAAATTAGTTAAAAAGCTTGATAAAGCCGATGAGGATAAAGTTTTGAATATCTGGAAATCTAAAGGGAAAGATTCCATGGTGATACTTCAAGCACATAACATCGATGTCACAGTCAATGATTTCAAGACATTGGCTGATAAGCGTTGGTTGAATGATGTTGTTATTGAACTTTATTTGAGAAGTTTGATTTCTGAAAAAATATTTGCATTTAATTCTTATTTCTTTACCACTTTGGAAAATAAAGGATATCAAGGTGTACAAAGATGGATGAAGAGACAAAAAGTGAACATTGCCAAATTGGATAAGATCTTGGTCCCTATTAATGTTCATCAAACACATTGGGTCTTGGGTACCATTGACTTGAAGAATAAAAAGATTCTTTACATAGATAGTTTGGCTACTAGAAAAACACCACATGGAGAAAGGGCATTACATTTGATGAATGATTTCCTCAAAGGCGAGACTGCTAAGCAAGGGGTACCCGAATTATCAGAAGGGTTCAAAATGGAACATGTATTGAACGTTCCACAGCAACAAAACGGATTTGACTGTGGTGTTTTCACGCTCCTTAACGCCTTTTATCTCTCCCAAAACGAACCGTTGAAATACCAACCTTCAGAAGCGTTACTGTTCAGAAGAGTCATCGGACATACAATATTAGAATTATCCCCTAAATAGCTGGGCTTTATATAATGAAACAGATTGCATTTTTCAGTTCTTTTAAAATTTTTGTAGATAAAGCTCGGAGACAAGACTCGGACACAAAAAAAATCTCTTCTCCATCTTGGAATTCTTGAAATGATTAATACCCAACTGATACAATTGCCTCTTGTCTGAAAAGAGTCCATACCCACAATCCAAACTCAGTCTTTTTTGAGTCAATATCATCATTGGTACAAAAGCTATTATCTCACGAAACTCCTGGAGAAATACAGAATTCATATCCTCAATTATACTTGCTTTATCCCAAGGAAATGTCAACTAACAAAGATCTCAAGAAACTCGCAGCACATATCAAGTCCAAACCAAAGATAATCTTCTTTGTCGGTGCAGGTGCAAGTACAGCAGCTGGGATTCCAGATTTCCGTTCCCCTTCAACTGGTCTTTATCACAACTTACAATCGTTGAATTTACCATATGCCGAAGCTGTGTTCGACTTGCCTTTCTTCAAATCAAATCCAAAACCATTTTATACATTAGCCCAAGAATTATACCCTGGACAGTTTCTTCCTACAAGATTCCACTTTTTTCTTCGCTTGTTGCAAGAGAAGAAACTATTGCATAGAGTTTACACACAGAACATTGATACATTGGAAAGGGTTGCTGGTGTGCAAGATAAATTCGTGGTGGAGGCTCATGGAAGTTTTGCAGCAAATCATTGTATTAAATGTAATACGGCCTTCCCTAATGACGAATTCCAAAAACTTATTTTCCAAAAAGAGATTCCTAGATGTTCGAAATGTAAAGGCTTGATTAAACCTGATATTGTGTTTTTCGGTGAAGGTTTGCCGGAGAGATTTTTCACCTTATGGGAAGAGGATCTAGATTTGTTGGAGAATGCTGCAGATGAAGATGAGTATTTGACAATCACTGCTGGCACTTCCTTGACTGTGTATCCATTTGCTTCCTTGCCTAGTGAAGTTCCCAAAAATCACAAGAGAGTGCTTTTCAATAAGGAAAAAGTTGGTAGTTTTAAACAAGATAGAACCAATGATTTAGTGTTCTTGAGTGATTGTGATTCCATAACTGATGAGCTTGTCAAAGAATTAGGATGGGAGAAGGAGTTTGAAAAATTGATTAAAGAATCACACAAAAAGATTAAGAAGGACGGGTCTCATGAAACTGCTGAGGAAAAATCTAAGGAGATTGCCAAAGATATTGAAGAAGAGCTAGACTCGAAAGATAAACCTGTTGAGGCTAAACCTCAAGACGAAGATGAAGAATCCAGAAAACTGAGAGAAGAAATCGCCAATTTAAAGTTGACAAAGTCTAAGAATCCTACATCAAAGAGCATATAGATAATGTTTCAGTCGTTAGTCATATATACAAACGTGATGTGTTATTGAATAAATGTAAAAAAATAATCATCATGAGATTTTTCACTTGGAAAAACTTTTAATTGCAGCTTCTGCGTTGATGATGTTATCATTCGAGGCATCAATCTTATCAGCTAAATACGACAATCTCCCTCTAAATGCTCTATCAGTGGCAAAATATGATAATCTTTGTACTTCTTCTTCAAATTTTTGAATTTTCAATGTTTCTGCACTGATGATCTTCAACAAATATGCAGTCTCCAAAACTTTTGATAGCGATTCATCTTGAACCAAATTTTGGAAAGCTGCTCTAAATATGGGCTTAGCTGGAACAATCGAACGCATTATACCACGATCTCTGCTGATTGTAACAAGACCATTACGTTCTAATTCCAACAGAGCAGCTTCTGGTGCTGATTTGAACAGAGGATTATAGACCACAGTTTTGTAATCAACAGTATCATTATCAGCCAATAGCTTCATCAATTCCCATGCTTGAGCATTCTTCATGCCTTGATCTTTTGAAAGGAAGATCTGAGTGATTTGTTCAGCAGTTTGGGAAACCATTCTGTTCAAGGCTTCAAGAGGAGCTTCTCCAGATTTGACACGTCTGACAAAAGCTTGTAAATCCAACATTCTACCACCAATTGGTCCTAATGCCTTATCCAAGTCAGCAATAACTGTTGAGGATCTAGCGATATCCACTGTTTTCTCAGTTTTACTACTATCAACAACATTCGACTTTTCATCACCATTAGTATCTTCACTCAATTGATCCAATACATACGATTTGGCAGAGTCATGAGATGCATCTGATAAACCAATACCTTTGAAAACTTGATCTGGTAATGATTCACTCAAAAATTGAGAAGTACCAACATCTTCAGTCAAAAAGATAACATGTGCCAAGTTCATAGAGATTAACATGGCGGTCCAGTCGGCAAGTTCTTTATACACAAATGCATTTGACTCTGATCTGTTTGTAGTAGAGAACCTATCAATCACAACAACTGGTTTTTTCTGTGGATGTTGCTGTAGATAATCTTCTTCTTTGACTGGGGTGGCATTTTCACCAGTACCCACAACGGCTTTATAACCAGATAAGGAAATGTTTCTGATGGCAATCAAGACACTAGACAAAATGTTTCTAAATTGAGCATCTTTTGACTCTGAGAAGCCAGATTTTTGACCAATTAAACCTTGAACCCCCAAATCGATAACATTCGAGAATGAATTGATCCATGGGAAAACTGGGAAATAACCAACCTCGTGAGCAGCATTTGAAATGAATTGGGAGTCAGTTCTTGATTTGACAAGCTTGTCACAATCAATATACAGAATATTATCACGGTCATGGAGAGCATGTTGCATAACTAATTCATGTTTACCGGTACCTCTTGGGCCACGAACAATGATGAAAGTGTTTACATTTTCTTCGATCCATAATTTCAGTTCCTTAACAGTGTCCAATCTCTCAGACCAAAGACCACGTTTTGGTCCACCTTGAGCATCCTGTCCCATGAATCTTTGCAATGAGTTGATAGTACTATTAGTCACATCGTTGACAAATTTAACCACCGAGTTGTTTTTGCTCAAAATGAAGTTGTTTGTGATTTTATTTTCAATACTGAATTCTCTGATAGGGTCGAAAATAACCACAGCTAGCGTTGCGAAAAGTGCTAAAAATAATGGAATAGATATTCTTGTATGATTAACAACCCAGTCCAAAATCACATTTTTACTATTGTATCTCTCATATTGAACGTGTAGAGTGGTATCATTCAGTTTCATACCGGTGATACAATTCTTGGAGCAAATAGCACCTCTGTATGATCTGAAGATAACGGTTGCCTTTGGATCCGCGTCACTTGAAGGTTTAATATCATAAATTGTACCGTATCTTCTGAAAAGAGAATAAAGCTGTTCCTCACTCAATGCAGGCCCTCCAAACTTAACTTTTATTGTTCTGTTTGGATATCTTCTCAAATCTTCAATCCATGGGACACCTTTGACAGGGAACGCGGCTGATTGTGTCAAAAGGTTCAGCACACCGTGTTTGCTTTCTTTCACTGTATTCTTTTGGATCAGGGAATTCAATTCTGAAATTGTAAGTCCATTTGGTACCTTAAACTTGACAAAGGCACCACCATCTCTCTTTATTGGAACAAGCTTGGTAATCTCTAACCCTGGAATTGATTTGACACCATCAACTTCTGGATTCGCCAATCCCATAACATGCTCCTTTATAGCTTCTGGTCTTTTGTCAGATACAATTAAATATGAAAGCCATTGTCTCACGTCCCATATACTTGAACGGAATGGCAGCACATGATCAAAATATAACATTGTCTCTTCGTCATCTTTCTCAATAACACCGGTCTCGTTTGCCTCGACTGATTCACCAGCCTCGATGTCTCTCTTTTGAATGTCATCCGTGGCATATGATCTGGAATATATTAAAGGACGTTTTATAGTGGCAATTCTGATGGGATTGACCCTTCTGATGCCCAAGTTTCTCAGCAGCATTACTGAAAGGGTCCAAACACGATATACCAGAGGCAGATAAGAAGTAAAAGATGAATTGGCACCTGGCAAAGGATTGTTGCTTCCCTTAAATGTGAAGTGCTGTAAGGCTAGTCAAGACGTGCTAGTGTACAAAGTACCAACAACCTCAGAGGTGGAGCAGATACAATGTCATTTGCTATTTGATGACATCTTTATTGATCTTCACTAGATTCGTCCGTTTCCGACCTCCTTATTTTACTGCCCTCGAAAGTCGCCACCACAATAAAGTGAAAAATTCAATGAATTAACAAAGTTTTAGTACTATTTACAGCTATTTGAAGTGAATTTAATTAGTTAAAGTGGTTTAAAATGAAGGTGAGTAAACTGTTTGTGCATTAAATAATAGGAATTCAACTAACAAGCTTCTACAGCAAAGATTGACATCGCTTGACCTGCAGGTCTTGACCCCAGAGTTGCAACATGAAATCACCGGCTATAGATTACAGAACATCTACAATATAGCTACTTCTAACAAACAGTACTTGTTGAAGTTTGGTCTACCAGACTCGAAGAAAAACCTTGTATTGGACAGTGGGTTCAAAGTGCACTTGACTGATTTCTCGAGGCCAACACCTCAAGCACCATCTAACTTTGTCGTCAAGTTGAGAAAGCATTTGAAGAGTAAAAGACTAACAGGTATAAAGCAAGTTGGAATTGATAGAGTCCTAGTCTTGACATTTAGTGATGGACTGTATCATTTAGTCTTGGAGTTCTTCAGTGCTGGTAATATTGTCTTGCTGGATCAGGAACGTCGTATAATGGCTTTACAAAGATTGGTTGAAGAGAAAGGCTCGAATGATAGATACGCTGTCGGTGAGATTTACAATCTGTTTGACGAGTCGTTGTTCAATAGCAGTGATGGTGAGGAGACGAAGTTCACACCTGAACAACACAGTGCATCGACTATCCAGCAATGGGTCAGCGAGCGTAAACCTACAACTGAAGAGAACACACAAGGTAAGAAGAACAAAGTGCTCTCCATACAGAAAGTTTTATACCAAAGAGTTCCATATTTGTCGGCAGACTTGATATCCAAAAACTTGCATAAATTAGGTATTAACCCATCAATCTCGAGCTTGGAGTTTGCTGAAAACGCGGAAACTGTTGCCAAAGCTTTGGATGCTACAGAACTTGAAGTCCAATCAGTCTTGAACTCCAAGCCTGTCACTGGTACAATTGTGTTGAAGAAAAATCCTTTGTACGATGCTGAAAAAGACGAAGAGGATTTGAAATTTTTATACGATCAATTCCATCCTTTTGAACCAGTACAACTTAAAGAAGACGAAGAGCTTTTGCCAATCCAAGGTTATAACAAAACATTGGACAAATTTTTTTCGACTATCGAATCTTCCAAATATGCACTAAGAATCCAGAATCAAGAGAACCAAGCTAAGAAAAGATTACAGCAAGCTAGAGACGACAAGCAACAACAAGTTCAACGTCTACTTGATGTCCAAGCTGTTAATGAATTGAAGGGGGAAACTATCATCTTTAACGCTGATATTGTTGAAGAGGCCAAATCTGCTGTCCAAGCCCTGCTTGACCAAAGTATGGACTGGAAAACTATCGAAAAACTTATCAACGTTGAAAAGGGTAAAGGTAACAAAGTTGCAAGTGTTATTAATACACCTTTGAACTTAAAGGAGAACAAAATTAGCTTGAGCTTGTCAACCGAGGCAGCGTATGCAGATGAAGAAGAGGAGAGTGAAAGCTCCAGTGAATCTGAATCTGAATCTGATGATGAAGATGAACAACCAAAACCTAAACAGAAAGCCAACAAGGTGAAGAATAGTATCAATGTGACTATTGACTTGGGCTTATCATCATACGCTAATGCATCGGAATATTTCAACGTGAAAAAATCCACCGTGGAGAAGCAAAAAAAAGTTGAACAGTCAACAACTAAAGCATTGAAGAACATTGAACATAGAATTGAAAAAGATTTGAAAAAGAATTTGAAACAGGAGAATGATATTTTGAGAAAACTACGTAATCCATACTTTTTTGAGAAATTCAATTGGTTCATTTCCAATGAAAACTACCTCATCTTATCAGGTAAGGATGATGCACAATCAGATTTGATTTATCACAGATATGTTACAGAAGATGATATCTATGTCCATGCTGATGTTGATGGCTCAAGCCATGTCTTCATCAAGAATCCTAATAAAGGTGAGGTATCACCATCAACGTTGACCCAAGCTGGTATATTATCATTGGCCACCTCAAAAGCCTGGGAAAATAAGATGGTCACCTCCCCATGGTGGATGTATGCTTCAGATGTGACAAAGAAGGATATTGATGGCTCCATTTTGAGTGCAGGTAGTTTTAGATATTTGAAAGAGAAGAATTTCTTACCCCCAAGTCAATTGGTTATGGGTATTGCATTCTTATGGAAGGTGAAGACTGAAGAAAACCAAAAAGAATTAGAAGATCAGTTGGATGAATTAGACAATTTGGATATCAATGATATAAAGGACTTTCAACCTGCTGAATCGGAAGAGAAAATCCCTGAGACCTCAACCGATCCTGTCAAGGAAGATGTGCCAGGGACCAATAAAGAGACTAATGCTGAAAACCATGATGATGCCGAAGCATTGGAAAATAATGTGAACGATGAAGAGCAAATTTCATACAAAGAAGATACAGCAGATGCGGAATCTCAGTTCGACACACAATCTGTTGCTACTAAGACTGGAAAGCAAAAGAAGCCAGTTAGGGGGAAAAAGAATAAATTGAAAAAAATCGCAGCTAAATATGGTGATCAAGATGAAGAAGAGAAAAAACTAAGAATGGAAGTTTTAGGAACTCTGAAACAACATGATAAGAGAGAGGATGAGTTGAAAAAACAACAATTACAAAAAATCAATCATTTGAAGAAAGTTGAAAAGAAGAAAAGACAAGAAGAGCTAACAGCTAATAAATATGCTGGTCATAAAGAAGTTATCAACTATGAAAAAATCATGGATGAACTCACCCCAACTTTAACCCAAGAAGATGAAATTCTGGAAGCTATTCCTGTGTTTGCCCCATGGAGTGCTTTACAAAAATATAGATACAGAGTCAAGATACAACCTGGTAATACGAAAAAGGGTAAAGCATTACAAGAAGTTTTACATTATTTCAGTATCAGACCAACAGATCCTACTGAAAATGATAGAATATATGATTGGCCAAGAGAGCATGAAGTCATATCAGGGCTTAAAGATACAGAATTGTTACCTTCCATATATGTTAGCAAATTGAAAGTTATGTTACCTGGCAAGGCCTCTTCAGCTCATAAAAGTGCATCATCTAGAGGTACCAAAGAGAAAAAGAAGAAGAAATGAAAAGCTACAAGATGTCCACAGTATAGATATTCACATTATCCTTATTCTTAAAACACGTAAAATTTGGTCTTCTCTAATTCAGTTGTAGTTCATCCTTGCTCTATAAGCCTTGTTGTATTCTTTCAGCAAGTTTACCTCTAGCAAAATTGAAAGCGTTGAACAGACCTTTTTCACTAAGATCGATGTTCTTCAAACTTGGTTCAGTTGTAGGAGCTTTTGATGTTCTTGCAGCAATGACTGAGGATTCGTTTTCCAAGATAATACCATCATCAATTGTTTCATCGGCCGCTATACTGACCTTATCGTAATTTTCTTGGATAGTCTTCTTATCAACTTGGTAATTCAACACCTTATCAAGGGCATCTTTGAAACCTTCAAGAGTTGTGTATAGTGCTGATTCATTCTCATCCAAACCTGCAACTAGATATATCACCACATCTGTAACTTCCTTGTATACGACAATGTGGTTTTCGAAAAGTATGATGTCTGCATTTTGCTTATAGGTCTTTGCAAATAGGGCTTTTTCAAATGCCTTTTGTGATTTCAAAGTGGCGAATTGAGATGCTTCGTATTCTTGTTGTGGTTGATGTGGTGCCTTGTAGTATTTGGCATATAGTCTTTTGGCCTCATTGTCCAATATTAAAAACGCGTCCACGGCGTACAGGGATAGGTTCTTTGACATCTTGACTGCTCTTATGCACTAAACAACAACACCAATCTACCAACGAGCAATTGCTTCACCAATGGATGTTGATGCTGATGTTGGCTTGGATTCTGATCTGATCAATTGACGTGGTTTGAACTTTCATTTCTATAAAATGTCGCGAATTTTGGCTCCGGGTAAAAGAAAACACGGTTTCGCGAATTCTCCCAAAGCCAAAGAACCATAAACCTCACACTGAATTCTTGTAACGAAAGTAGTATCTTGAACGAGGAAAGGACAATTGAAAGTGTTAAGGAGATCGATAATGAGTCCTGCTGACTTCAATTTTGCAGTACTCCGGGTGACCGTAATTCAGGTATGTTCAGGTATCACTTTGCGTTTCAGGACGAGACAACTAATCGGAAATAGCTTCTGAGATCCATTGGTTTCGATAGATGCTCACCATCATTGATTGATATAATAACAGATGTTTACATAAGGCATCTTAGACTGCTAGCATCGGAGTGCACTATGCTCGCCAACTCTTCTGGAAGAGATGATATTGAGATTCAAGATATAACGCAAGCTCTACAAAATGTTGGAATGATCAAGCCTACAAATCTATTGGATATCTTTGAACAGTACGATGGATCCAATAAAAATGCGGAAAATTTCTTGCTATGGGTGGTGGGGAGTATACCTGAGAATTCAAGAGTTGTTAGCAAGCCTACGCCCGAGATGTCAAATACAAATAAAGCCAAGCCTAATCCAGTCATTCCTGAATATATAAATGCCTTGAATCATTCATCAGGAACAGATGATAGTCAAATGAAGGACGAACTGCAAAAACGTCAACAAGAGCGTGAAGAGATTTTAGACGAAGACTGGTTGAAGTTCTTGATGAAGAAACAAGCAAAGATAGGACACGAAGAAAGATTTAAGCATACTATTTTGAACACAAATACTGCTAATTCCCATAATGATCATACCGTGGTGGGTCCTACAAACGAACATTTGGAAGATAAGTTACCATATAACGTAAGGTATGATGATGATGACGATTCCGATGAAGAAGTGGAACAATCAAGATCAAGAGTACAATCTGTTGAGTATAGAAGTGATAGTTACTATTGATATCATCCAATCTTATATAAAATTATTAATGCATAACGAACTTTTAAGAAAACTACAAACTGTAACAGGAATAATTATGAACCCCTAAAATGTTTGTTTCATGATTATGATTTAATAATATACAATAGTTTACAAAAATCTATAGCTTCTTACGAGCTTTCAATGCTTGTTTTGGTTTGCCAACTCTACCACCTTTGGCAACGAATTTTGTTCTTTCATTTCTAGCTGGTTTAGCTAATTCATCTTGACCATCATCATCGCCATCATCTTGATCGGCTTTAGCACCTCTCTTGAATTTGAATTTATTCTTTTGACCCTTAACTGGTCCTGATTTAACAGCTTCAACATAAGCATTAATACCATCTGTGATCGATTTCAATGGATCTTCATCATTCGCACTATTCTTATCACTGAAATGCAATCTACCATCTTTTTCAAATTGGGAAGCATTGATCTTTCTACCACCCTTTTTGGTTGGTTTAGAAGATGAAATGTGTGATAATGCTTGACGATCTAACAAATCTAATGGTTCGTTATTGGATTCCATAATAAATTGATCACCTTTTCTGCTCTTATTGTTCGTAGAAGCTCTTTCATCACCATTTTCTTCATCATCTTCAGAGTCATACAAAACCTCCTCATAAGCAGACGAGAATTTGGATTTGTTATTACCTTCTTCCTCTTCTTCACCTTCTTCAGCAGCTCTTCTCTTGGCTCTTGCTTTGGTCTTTCTGATATTAGTCAATAACTTCTTGTCTTCTTCTGGGAAGTTTTCTTCAATGGTTTCAAAACCAAATCTTCTAATCAATCTTTCAACAATATGTTTCACTTTAGACTTGAAATGACCAGTGTGTTCGTGAGACCAACGCAACAAATGCTCCAATAATCCTTTCAAGTTTGGCTTCACTAATTCCTCTAGTAAACTGATAGCTGCAACTTTAACAAACCCAATTGTTGATTTAGCAATCTCCCTGTTGTTTGAAGTCAAAAATAACTCAACAGTGGAAGAGATTTCAACTAATAATTCAGTCTCAACAATGTCTTTGAATTCGAAAATCAAACAGCTGACGGCAGTGATAGTAGCACTAATCATATGAGCGGCAGAACCAGCAAGACCAGCACTGACCATGGTGAAATATTCAGTCAAATTAGCTTCGGCATCTGGAACGTCTTCGCCGAATCCTGGAATCTTGGAGTTTTGAACAACACCACCTTTATGCATCAATTTACCCATTTCAATCAATATATTGTAAGATAATTCTCTTGTCTTTTCATTGGTATCTTTGGTAGACAATATTATTTCAGATAAGACTGATGGAATGAAATATAAATGGTCAGTTGGTAAGATTTGTAATATGGTGGAAATGGCTGATAATCTTGAAGCTCTAGCGGAGATATGAACAGATGGTGTGGAATCAATAATGACTTTTTCAATGGATGATATGAATTTTGTTAAAGCATCAGTACCTGTTGGAGTTTCAATCAATTTGGAAATAATTCTATAAGATCTTTTTTGTAATAATGGATCTTCTGAAGCAACAGTTTGATTGAAAATTGTGAATAAAGCATTGTATGAAGATTCTGGAACGTATTTAGCCATAGCAACAACCAAATCCATCATGGTCACACTAACTTTGGAGCCTTTTTTCTGTTTGGCTTGAGGTTTCTCCTTAGCTTCGTTATCAAATGCATCTTTCAACAAGACTGAAACTTTATTGAAAGTTGATTGTAAATCTTCTGGAGTTGAAATACTTAAATATGTATCAATGGTTTCCAACACAAAACTTCTTGATTCTGGAGCGGTTTGAGAGAAAACATTAAATAGAACGGCCAATAAATTTGGTGATTTGGAAGCCAAATATTCAACATTTGATTGAGCTTCTTTGATTGGGAATTGTTGAGACAATAACTCATCGTCAGCTAAAGCCCCACTGGCAAAAGCGACATTACTTTCAACCAATAATCTTAAAGTGTGACAGATATCAACTCTTAGCTCGACATTTGAATACAATAATTGAGCCAATTGTTGGGCAAATTCATCATCAAAGGATTTTTGTAAATCATTTGGTAAATCAGCAAAATGTGGTAATAATGACCAGGTTTGATCAATAATTGTCTGGAAAATTTTGAAATGAACAGAATCCTTATCTAATGAAGCAACTTTTGCAGTGAATTGTTCAATCAATGGGATGAAATCTTGCTTGAAGAATCCTAATCTAGCGAAACGAACGTTATCTCTTAACAATGGTAATAACCATGCTCTACCTGATTTATTGGAGTCTAACAAGTTCAGTGGCAAGACATTCAAGACAACTTCAGGACCTAATTCAGTTATAGCAGTACCAATGACAGCTTCGGCTTCAACTTTGAATTCAAAATCTTCATTAGTTCTCCATTCACCAACGATTTCCAAAGGTTTTAATAAATCTGGATTGGCTCTTGATCTTAATTTGGCGAAAACAGAAACAACACTTTCCAAGATCTCTTTTGTAGCACCAGTATATTTGACGCTTAACAATTCAGTAACGACTTCACTGATTTCGGTAATCACATCGTCAACTTCCTCATAAATCTCTGGAGTGATATCATCACCATTTGGCAATAATAAAAATCTATCTGAGAACCCTTCAGTTATAACAGAAATAAAACATTGAGAGGCACTTGTATAGATATCTGACACATCAGAGGCAAAGAATGGTTGTAAAACTTTCAAAACAGTTGATATTTTCTTGATGGCTTCTAATGGTTCAACTTTAGCATAAGCAGTGATACCTTTAGCAACAACGGCAATCCAAGCTGCTGCTAGATGAGAGTCATTGATTGATGGTTTCAAGTCAAAAATGATGTTTAATACTTTGATGAATTTAGCGTTATCAATTTCATTGGTCATTGAATTGAATAAACCTTCGAATCCAGAAAAGGCTGCAGAGACCAAATATTGGTCATTGGTCTTGGAAATTTCTAATAATAAATCACATAAAGTTTCGATCTTAGCTGTTGGCCAGGTGTTTGCTGATGTGACAGCACTGACTAATTGTAAAGTATGTATCAATTTAGCTGAGTGTTCCTTATTGTTTTTTTGGTTTGGTTTAGTCTTCAATGATTCAACAATGTTCTTGATGGCCAGATCGGCAGCTAGTCCACTCCCTGGATGTTCTAAAGCAGGTCCTGGTGGTGGATTAGCTAAGATTTTATGAACGGCCTCTTGAGCTCTCTTTCTAACTTTTGGTCTTGGATCCAATGAATATTCCAATAACCCACCTAAACCTCTTCTTGGATTAATATTCAAAGATGTGTTGTTCCATGAGCTTAAATCTTGGGCTATCAATAAAGTCTCTAGTGATCCAATCGCAGATCTGATCAGTGGGGCTTCAGCTTCGGTATTTGTTATAGCTGGAGCTAATTTAGTCAATATTTCTGGGAATTTTGATTTTAATAATGGTTTTGGAATAAATGGTAATGTCAAATCTAAGAAATAAGCACTTGAAGCAGCTAAAGATGTGTCTAAGATTTCGTCGGTTTGTACATTGATAGATTGTTCCAATAATGACAAGAAGGAAACAAAGTAAGCAACTGGTGATTTGTTATTACTTTGATCTGATATATTTTCTTCCACAGCAGATAGAATCAAGGCCAAATGTTTTTGATTTTCCAATTTGGAAGTGATCTGAGCTCTGATTTTTTGTAACTTGAATTCGAAGTCAACGACATCGAGTTCCTTATCAGCCTCTGACATCTTGACTCTTTGTTTTATGGTGATATAGCCTTCAATCTATTTATTGATCAAAGTATCTCTGCATTAAATTTTTACATATAAATTTTTTTAAACATCCTCATCGCTCCCTCGGAATTGTCCTTTTTGAGCTGAATTCCGGTTAAAGCATGGAAAAAAAAGTCAAAAATCTCGAAATTTACAAGAAATATTACAAGAATATTACAATTTTAAAGGTATTTTAGTTAATTTTGAATCAAATTTCGAGTAAAGATGGCTAAGGGGCTTGTGAGAATCAGATTCGCAAGATTCGGGAGAGTCAACCAACCAGTATACAACATTGTTGTGACTCAAGCAAAGAAGGCCAGGGACGCCAAACCGATCGAAGTGTTGGGAACATATAATCCAATTGCTCCACCTCCTAGAAAATTACCATCAGGAAAGGCTATTGCACAACCTATCAAGAAGATTGAGTTAGATTTCGATAGAGCTAAGTATTGGATCTCTGTCGGTGCTCAGCCAAGTGAATCCATCACCAAATTGTTCAAGAAGGTTGATCTATGGATGTAAGATGTCAATGTTTGTTGATATGGGAAGGAAGGGAAGGGAGTAAAGGAGGATTAAGTTACATAGGGGAGTGGCTCGCTGCTTTTGCTATCTCCATAGACTTATTGAAGAAGGTGTTGTTACTTCAAAGAAGTATTATGAAAGAATGATGTATATTATGTAAATAGAATTTTGGGTTAAAAATGCATTTTATTGTTTTAAATTGGCATATTATTGTACTACCAATGACATTCAAACCTTAACCAAAGCTTAAGTTGTATATCAGACAAGATATCTATGCGTCAACTTATTGTATTCTAGAGCATCAATACAGATCCATAACCGATGAAAATAGTCACACGAGACTCAGTTCAAAGCCAATAGTGATTATGGTATTGTTTTAGCTGGGTCATCCGACTCCACTATCATCCCATATCCACAAATGAGCCCACAAATCACGATACCAGATCAGTTTTGGTATTGTAATGAATTCGAGGAATACTCGAAGCAGGTGATCCACAGTATTTCAGCCATGAATCCCGACCGGCTCACCACTTCCCACCAAAACAGCACCCAAAATCAACAACCAGACAGACAGCTGAGCCCATTGAACCCCTACAATCGTAATAAATGGTAATAAATTGATACTTTCCTCCATTCAAAAGACTTTATAGTCTCTAATAAAAGTCTGAAATTGTTCGTGGAGGCTGACATAAGGCGTGGCCTCGCTCAAACAACATCGACGCTCAGAAATTCGGAAAAGCATTTTAAACGATTGATAACAACAACTTTCATCTTGATTCAACGTCTTTGAAGTTATCGTTTCATAGTTATTTCAAGACCAGTCTGGTGCTCTACAAAGATATAAAGATAGATATTCCCCTTTTTGCTCGTTGCTGTTATTGTTACTTTCAGTAAGAAATTTATTAAAATCGTGAGACAACTGAGTCGTAAAGTGCTTTTTGTGGGTCTACGTTTCCATTTTAGTCCATAAGCTTTGCTCTTTTGTGTCTTTCGATTAAGATTGCACAACAACAATCCGATTTCAATCACACTTCTACGATCGTTGAATAATCACGAATCATTTAAACTAAAGGTATTATTTGTTAACTGGCTGCTCCGGATTTTGATTCAATTTTGTGGTTTTTACTCCAGATTTCAATTCTTTGATCACACATTGCACTTACAATCTCAATTTCACTTTAACTCGTTATAGAAAATGGCATCACGTACTAGAAAAGTATCAGTCGTTGGTGCTCGTGGTGTTGGTAAATCCACACTTGTTGTTCAATATGTTGACAATTATTTCTTGGAAAGTTATTACCCAACTATCCAAAATCAATTTAATAAATCAATCAAATTCAGGAATCAAACCTATGAAGTGGAAATCTTGGATACTGCTGGACAAGATGAATTCACAATCATAAATGATTCAACCATCGTACATGGTTACATTTTGGTATATGCCATAAATAGCAGATCATCTTTTGAATTACTGTCAGTTATAAGAGATAAAATTTTGGATTCGATTGGTACAGATAATGTGCCTATGATTCTTGTGGGGAATAAATTGGATCTTGAAAGGAAGGTATCGAAAGAAGAAGGAACCAAACTAGCTAAAGAATTTGGTATCCCATTTATCGAAGTCAGTGCTAAATTAAGTAGTGGTGAAAACAGTGATATCAGTAAAATTTTCCTTGCATTACTTGAGCAAATTGAAGGTGAAAAGATCGATACCACAAATGAGAAGTGTGTTATTGTTTAAATGTTTATGTTTCCTACAATGTTACTTATTTAAATTTGATTTGTTTGATTATTCTTCTTAATTCTTGATTTATATGTTTAACATATTACACATCAACTTTATATACAGAACAAAAAAGGGTAAACCCTGCTGTAGAAATCAAATCAGGAATTTCAGATTGATATCAATTGGATGAGATGTTGATAGTTGAGGTTTTTGAGAATATTTACCTTGCATAATCTCTCTCATATTTTGTAATAACGATAGATAAGTTTGTTGTGGAGTATTATCCATGATTTTACAGAAAGCATAACTCATAGCACCTGTTGGAACACCATTTTCACTTGCATCTGCAGAAGTTTGATCATCTTTAGAACCTGAAAACATGACAACATCAGCTGGTGAAGTTTTAGTTCTCTTAGTTTTTTCATAAGCTTCTTGATTTGCACCACCTCCAGTGGCTAATTTGAATAAACCTTGAACACCTCTCATAACACCTGCATTATCACCTTTGAAATACGACATGGCAGTTTCTAATAAACCTTCCCCTGCTTCAGCAGCTAAATTAGGTTCCTTCAACACCCCTTTTGTCGAATAAGTATATGGAAGATCCAAAACTGAACCCGAATGACAACTATCAAATAGTGCAGTTAATCTAACACCCGGTTGTAATGGTGCAACTAAACGAGCATGTAATTCATCATCCACAATCATACCGTTTTGTTCAAAATCCAATGGGACGATCGTTTCGTCGATCCCGTCATCTTCGTCACCATCTGTATCTTGTTGTTGAGCACCATGACCCGAGTAGTGGAAAAAAAGTGAATCATTAGCTCTAGCATCGGATATTAACCATCCAATAGCTCTCAAAATATTTTCTTTTATTGGAACCTTGACCATCTCACGTTGATCATCAGTCAACACAACGATATCTCCCTCGGCATATCCATTATTCATCAAGTATTCTTTAACATTGTGAACATCATTGATACAACCTCTGAGTGCATTTGAAGTACCAATGTAGTTAATCCCTACAAGTAAAGCCTTACGACGACCAGTACAATTTGAGTATTGATAGTTGTAACCATCAACACCAAATGATTGTGGTTGAGTAGATGGAGCCTGTACCTGTTGAGGAACTTGGAAACGAACGTTTTGAGCAGGATCGTCTTGACGGAAGACTGATTGAGAATTTGCAGATGAGTTGAATTCTTGGGTTGAGGCGTGTGTCAATTGGTATCTACCATTATTATTACTGGATTGTTGTTGGTAACGACCTTGACCGCTGCTTTGCTGGTAGCGTTGCTGGCCTCCTTGTTGGTATCCACCTTGCTGATACCCCTGTTGTTGTTGTTGGAGTTGTTGTTGGTAACCTTGTTGATATTGGCCTTGGCCTTGGTTATAGCCCTGACCGTGCCCTAATTGTTGTTGATAACCACCCTGTTGTTGATAACCTTGGTTATACCCTTGTTGGGGCTCTTGCTGGTAGTTATTGTGACGTCCTTGACCTGGAAACATTCTGTATATAGCGATTGACTTTCAGAGACTTGAAGTTTCTTCCACTTGGAAATGTTTTGGTGAAAAGACGTTAATTTCAGTTGAAATGTTGAAGATCGAGATCTTGACGCCAAAAGCTGAAATTCGCGGACATTTAAGCCAGGAGCCAATCAAAGCAGCGATTTGAGCCTAAAAATGGTATTACAGAAAACTTCCGAACTTGATCCACTATTCATAGACCCGTGAGAGACGAGCATCGTAGTGAGACTCCTTCAACTGATATCAAACTCTTCTTTGAATATAACAGCCAAAATTAAATCTTAGAATATTACCGCGAATTCCTAGGAAAGCTATCAATAACCCCAAAATTCAACATTTGAGCATTTCTTTAATATCAAGTAAGAGAAGTTGAAGCTGATATATATTCACTTGTATAAGATGGGTAAAAAGAAAGGTGCCTCAGTAGACCCGTCCGGTCAACCATACGATTATATCGTCATCATTGATGCTGGATCCAAAGGGTCCAGAGCAAATGTCTATCGTACTCGAAGATTCAATCCAAATAATAATAAAGCAGAAGGTACAAGATCAGACACAAGTGTACCAACACCTCGTGATTGGAAAGAAACAGATGTTAGTGCTAAGACAAAGACCGATGTTGAAAATGGGAATAAGTATGCTGAAGAGCCAAGATATCCAGAAATCATTAGTTTGAATGCTAAAAGCGTCAAGAAGATCAAACCTGGGATTGCTTCATTTGTTGATAATACGAAAAAATTGAGGAAACCATACATGGGTAAACTTTTGAAAGATGCATTGAAATACATTCCTAAGGATCAAGTCCATAGAACTCCAATCTTCTTACATGGTACTGGAGGAATGAGACTCTTAAAACCTGAAGATCAACAAAAAATCTTGGGAGAGATATGTTCATATATCAAAGAAAAATTTGAATTCTATTTACCAGATTGTTCAAGTCATATCAATTCAATTAGTGGCGAGATTGAGGGGCTGTATTCTTGGATCGGTGTCAACTACAAATATGGTGTTTTGGATGCATCTACGAATAATAATGAATCTTCTTCATCGTTTGGGATTTTGGACATGGGTGGTGTTTCATCACAGATTGCCTTGGAACCAGACATTTCTGACTCCACTGGAAATACTGATTATTTATTCAAATTACATCTAAACTATTTAGACAATGATCCTAACGTGAACTCATTCAATGTTTTCAGTGAATCGTTTTTAGGTGGAATGAATCAAATTCATACAACTTATGACCAGTTGTTAATATCACAAAATGAAACAACAGATCCTTGTCTACCTAAAAATTTCATCAAGTCAATTAACACCATGAACCAGGAAACCGGATACGAGGAAGAAGTCCCCATCACAGGGACTGGGGAATTCACCAAATGTTTGACCTCGTTGAATGGATTATTGACCAGTATCACCTCGACCAAGTCGTGCAACTTGACATCATCAACATCATCCGTTTCATCATGTTTATTAACGGATTCGATGCCCAATTTAAAATTCAACGTTGAAAAATTCATTGGTATAAATGGGTTTTATTCAAATTTGAAAAACTTCATGAATTTTAAAGAATTTTATACCAAAACTGATAAAACATGTTCTGCCAAATATACAGATTTGTTGAATTCTGAAAATGATGATAAAAGCTCTGAGATTTGCTTCAAATCAAGCTGGATCATAAATGTCTTGCATAATGGCTTGGGATTCCCTCGTTATGGGATTGATGATGATGATGGAAACAAATCATTGCAAAGCCTGGCAGAGTTTGATGATTCATTTAAAATATTGGACGAATTTTCATGGACATTAGGCAGAGCCGTCCTTTATTCCTATTATGAAAATGCCGAGAGATTGTTGGGTGATAAACCTCAAGTTGGATTCATTGAACCTATTTCCAATGTGTTCCATTATGGTGGTGAAATACCTGGTATTGGCGGTCGACCTGATTATGTTGAAAGTTCATCAAAGGGGAAGCATCATGATGACGATGACCATGATGACGATAGCGATGATGATGATGATGACGATGACGATGATGAATGGGGTGATGTGTTGGAAGAACATAGACTTTGGGGAAGTCTTTCATTTTTGTTGATCTTGTTATTGGTTGGTTATTTGATGTTGGGGAAGACAAAGAGACGAAGTATTGTTGATGCGATAAAAAAAATGTATAATGAAAGGTTTGGAGCAAGGTATATCCCTGTTGAAGATAATGTTGAGATTGAAAATCTTGCCGATGAAGAGGATGAACCAAGAAGGAGAAGTGATTCATTTGATGTGTGATGAACTACGATTGTTTTTTTTAAATAATAAAATCTCATTAATTAACCAATCCTTTTGTGATGGTTCAATCTATCATAGTATATATAAAAATTATGTGAAAGAAAAATCTCTTTTTTTATGTTTAAAAAAAGTCAAACCACAAGTATTAGTAGGAGTGAGTCCCACTCCTATGCAAGTTCTAATGTACAAAGTATCTCACAATTTTTTTTTATTTGGAGATGAATATGAAAATGTAGGGCGATTTCAAATCACCAACATTGGTAACCACCATCAACAATCAAGTTTTCACCAGTGGTATATGATGAAGCGTCATGTGATGATAAGTAGAGAACGGAACCAACAAATTCTTTTGGTTCAGCCATTCTTTGTAATGGGATTTTAGATTCCCAAGTGTTTTTCAAGGCAACATCATTACCAATAACGTGTTTGGTTAATGGGGTCAGGATATAACCTGGAGATAAACAATTAACTCTGATACCATATTTGGCCCATTCACAGGCTAATGATTTGGTTAGATGAATAACACCGGCTTTGGCGGCATTGTAGGCAAATTGTGGTTGTGGATCATTGACAATAACACCAGACATTGAACCAATCATCACTATAGATCCTGGTCTTTGAGCATCCACCAAGTTTTTGGCAATTGATTTAGCAATGTAATAGGAACCCAATAGATTGACTTGAACCAAATCGGCAGCTTTTTGGTTTGGGTATTCCAAAGCGGTATAGTTTTGACAATACCCAGCGGTATGAACTAACAAATCAGCAACATCGTTATAATATTCATTAATCTTGTTGACGGTTAATTCAACCTCGTCGGCATTACCAATGTTACAACTCCATGAAGAAATGTTTGGCAATGGGTTTAATCCTTGGTTTTGAGCCCATAGGGATAAGTCTTGAGCAGCGGCATCACAAACTTGTTGGTTTAAATCCATAAGAGCGACATTGGCCCCTTGTGCGACAAGAGCTCTTGTGATTGTGATGGCCAACCCACCGGCACCACCAGTGACGACTGCGATTCTTCCATCCAATCTGAAGTTTGGTACGATATCAGCGATTGTTTCGTTAACTTCTAATGTCATTGTTGTTGTATGTGGGTAATGGTTGTGATTGTATGTGATACAGATAATTCTGTTATGTTGATGGAGTAATTGAAAATATGGATATCTCTTAGTTTATATAGCCATCTCAAAAGCTCAAATTTGAAATCTGAGACTTTTTTCTTTTTCCTGCGATTTGCATTAAATTGTTTACAGCAAAAAAGAAAAAGGAAAAGGGACACATGTGGACAACGCTCTGGGAACAAGTGCGTGGATTAGGCGGTGAAGATGATACTGTGAGTAGTGGAGTAGCTATGATGATAGAGCAAGATCGCACGTTTAGTTTGATGTGATTTATATGAAAATTGGTCTACCCATTGTCGAGTTGTTGAAGGATGTTATCTGAATTTCGGTGGTGGAAGAAGGATTGGGCAATGTTTTGCCCCAGAAAGCTCGAAAGGGGACAGAATCAACACAAACGTCAAGGAGCAAAAGCAAGATAGCGTGCTAGTAAAAGAAAGAAGTGTAGAGGGAATTCTAGAGCTACTGAGTGTCGGACTTGTACATCCTCAACTGGTCTGTTGATGTTGGTTGATTTGCTGTTGTTTGCGTGATTCAAGGATCACCAACGGTCAAGCAAAAGTCTATTCGATGACCTTTGTCTGACCCACAATTGAAATAGGTAAGAATAGCCCATGCCCATAAACTCAACACTTTCCACTATTGTCAATGTTCCAACACTAGTCCACCAGCTGGTGGGAATCTAACTGCGGATGCTACGGGGTAAAGCACGCTGGCCAATCGTTATCAGTGAGTTCCTTCATCGCCCGTCCTAGAACCAGAACAAGTGAAGCAAAATAACTATTTATAACTCGTACAACAGAGCAACAGCCAACCAACAACCCAGATGGGTGAACTCTAATTGATGAGATGGCCTTGTACAATTTTTGAATAGATGACCATACTGTAGACAACCAAACCAGTTTTTCTCTCTATGAATCCGGGGAAAAAAATAAAGTGTCAGCTGGGCAGGAATGCTTCTCCCGGAGATCAACAGGACCCGCCTAGCCCGTTCGGCGTCCAGTAGAACAAATCGTTTGCCCAAAGGGGACAGAGGTAATCCCGAACAGCGGAAATGACGAGTCAAGTGATATTGGTGGGAACAGATAGGCTGGAGTGTAGACAGATGTCTCTCTATAGTGGGTTTATTTTCTGTCTATCCTAGGCCCATGTCACAATTTGTCCAATGACAAGCAAGAACATGAAAACATGTCCATTTCCTTCCATCGAGAAAAAACATTTTGTCACATTTTGTCACTTTGCAGAAACACAACAGTTTTCAATTTTCAAGTATTCATTTCTCGGATTAAAACAAGCGCTGTGTTACGTAACGCCGCTGCGCAAAAAGATAATCCGATGTAATCTGACGTGTGAATTTGTTTTGCCAATTTAAATACTTTTTTTTTGCCACAAAGAAAAGATGAATAGTAGTTGAAAATGAATGAACAGGAGACCGGATCAATTACATTTTGATTTTATTTACTTTTGTGGTACTCAGATTGTTTTCTTGGTGGTATCTCGTATAAAAGTTAACCTTTCTTACAGGAAAAGAAAAGTTGTGAAGATTGGGTTATAAGTTATAAGCGAAGGTGAGTAGGAAAGAATCGTTTGTACATCTAGATTTGTCTCGAACCCTGTAGATTGTAGAACCATCGATTGTTAGACAAAGAAATAACTGTTGAAATGATACCACATGAAGTTTAATCCAGTTCAACTTCACTCAATCTTCCTAAAACTGAGCGGTTTATTTGATTTAGTCATAATTTCACCATCTGATCATTTCTCAAATTTGTTTAGCTCATACATACCCACTGTCCAATCGACTTATATGTTGCACCAGTTTATACATCCTGAGATGTTGTCTTTCGTGTTTTTACTTTCTCGCCAAATTTATTAGTTCGTAGTTATTGGGTTCTGCTGCTTACCAATATCTTACTAAGAACACCTTCTATCTCCGACGTATTAAAGTAATGTCTGATAATTGCAAGGAATACCTCGCAAAATGAATAATCATCGTAGCTCCCATCATTATGTAACCCTATGCTCTAAAGCTTAAGTGTTATAGCAACTAATATACAAATTAAAGATCAAAGTTTACAGCTTTATAATTCTAATTAATAGCTATGTCGTATCTTTTAAATAAATCTCAAAATCAAATATATATTCAAAATTTTAAGGTTTTAAAAGTTAATGTATTTAAAGATGATTGGTAATACATCAAGGCTATTAAATTAAGACCTCAACTGTATTTAGATACTTCAAAGGCATCGAGTGCTACAATTAAGTTAATGATTTTCCACCGCGGAACGCGGGATACAGTGTCCATTCGAAAAGGTATAAACCGTTTCATCACAAGATTAAGACTTCAAGTGTCCTATGAACCCGTATGAAATACCTGGCCTTCAAGACCTATTTCAATTACCCATCAAAGAGTCCATATTCAAACTATTTACAAGTTTGATTTAGCTGACTGTTTTTTTGGTGTCGTGATGTCTCTCGAACACTAAAAAAAATTAAAACTATATCGGTAAAAGTACAATCGATAGACCCATTTCGAAGTGAGCCCAAACTCGAAACACAAGTCTAAGCCGTCGCTCTCCCTTAAACATAGCGCGCCCATATCCACACACCAAGTCATCATCATAACCCGTTCAATTCAATCATATTCTCGCATAAATCCCGTGCCATCTTTGGACAAGTGGCACACACCCAATAGAATCAAATATGCCTAAGAAATTTTCCGAACCACCAATAGAATACGAATCTTTAGAACGTTATGAATCACAGGAGCACTCGAGTTCGGGAAGAATAAGATCTAGTAGTACAACCACGACACAGGATCTAGTCATTTTAAGTCTTTTCAATGACAAACTTCAACTGAAACTTTCACAATTAAGATATTTCACATTTTTAAGTATTGGTGTGTCAATATTATGGCCATGGAATTGTTTTCTTAGTGCATCTGTCTACTTCATCAAAAAGTTTGGTACTGGTACTGCATTGGGGAATAACTATTCCTCTACAATGATGACTGTGTCGACATTGACAAGTTTCATGTTGAATACCTGGTTATCAACAAGACAGTTTGCAAATTTTGTCAACCGTATCAAGATTGGCAGTTTCATAAATTTTGGAGTCTTTATAATGCTATCAATTATTGAATTTTTCTGGCCTCATCTGCATAATGCTGGGTTTTTTGCTTTAATTATGTTGCTAATCCTTTGCAGTTCCGTGGGGACATGTTATCAACAAAATGGATGTATATCAATCGTTAACGTTATGGGTCCAATCTATGCCCAAGCAGTGATGGTTGGGCAAGCGGTTGCTGGAGTATTGCCTTCCATTGCATTGATGTTATCAAACTTGTTATACGAAGGGAAAGCCAATGAAAGTTCCGGAAGTATTGTTATTTATTTCTTAACAACTTCAGTAATAACGTTAATTTCCATAATTTTATTATCAATCACAAATAGATATAAAGATGAACTAACGGATGAATTGACGAATGAAATACAAGTGGAAACACCCACCACCGAGACATCAAATGAATACGTTCCATTTTCTGTGCTTTTCGGTAAATTGAAATATATAGTGATTTCAATTGTCCTCATTTTTTTCATTACGTTGGTCTTCCCGGTCTTCGCATCAAATATCACTTCTGTTAATCCAAATCTCGGAAAGATAACATCAGACAATATTTTCATTCCTTTCATTTTCATGACGTGGAGTTTGGGAGATTTGACGGGTAGATTAGCATGTGGGTTCCCACAATTTGTTATAAAGTCTGATAAGAAACTGTTATTATACTCCATTCTTAGATTCGCCATTGTGCCCTTTTTCTTCCTTTGCAATCTATCCAAAGATAAAGATTCTGGTCCAATTATAAAGTCTGATCTTTTTTATATTTGTTTGCAATTCATTTTTGGGTTCACTAATGGCCACAACTTGAGTTGTTGCTTCATGAATGTCGGAGCATATGTCGATGATGATCAAAAGGAAGCTGCTGGTGGGTTCACCACTATTTTCCTAAGTCTTGGGTTAGCTGCTGGAAGTATTTTCAGTTATTTATTCGTGGTGATTATAAAATGATCATCAAATACATAGTACAAACAATTGCATAGTTAGCTCATGTTAATAGATTTATGTTCATGATAGTGTATATAAGGCGGATCTTAAGCCATATTGTAAGGCAGACCTACCATTTCTGGATGAGATAAAATGCTCATCAAGCTGAAGTTGCTGACACTTATACCATGACAGCCCTGGTCGCGCTTCCAAAAATTGTATTTTTGTTATTGTAAATAGCTGGAGCTCAATGCAGAAAAAAAAGTACAACTAGTAAAACTTTGAGAGAGTCCAAGCTCAAAAAGCAAGAAGCCAACTACTGTTCGATAACCGCTGCTCTATAGCATTCCTTCTCAGCCACCGTCAAGCGCTTCTTGTTAAGATGTCGACGGCGAGATCAAGAGCGAAGAGGAAAAGTGGCGGCTTTCAGCCCATGAATGGGTTAGGGTATGTCTTTCATGAAATTTTCGAATCTCTTTGCTAAAGAATAAGAAATACTAACATTCGTCTCAATGCTACAGCTCCAAAAAGCTTCAAAAGATAAGCCCCAACCACCAAAGCCCACTTGAAAGACAATTGATAGAGTCTGATAAGAACTTATTGCTAGGGCCTTCGCCAGAATCCAAAAGAAACAGAACTCAAAGAATCCCAAAGTATAAAAGTCATGTAAAGTATTATCCCATAAGTGATAAACGGCAGTCAAATGTCGCTGATAAGTTTGTTAAGCAAGATCCTGAAACTGTACCCCCGGTGTTCAAATTCACATTAAATGCAACACCACCAGAGTCCAGATCCAAATTATCATCTGCAGAGCCAACCACTGAAGTATTATCGGATCAAGAGTATAATGATCTTGATCTAAGGAGTGAAAGGATCATCAATATAGAGGACTACGAGCCACAATTGAATATCAAGATGTTTGATATCATAAGGTTAAGCTCCACTAAGATTGTGTTTGGGGATGATGAGAAATCATTGGATTCGACTGGAGGTGCAAGCCCAATTTTAACAATGAAAACTGATCTTAGTGAGTTTTCTATTTACCACAAGAATCTGAAGATAATGGAATTTGATTTTCTATCTAATGTTGAGCAAATGATATTCACAGAGACGAAAATCATGATAATTTTATACGAGGACATAGCAGTGGAAAACATCTGGAAAACTAAATCAATACTGGTATACTTGGGTCCTGTTTATACTCGTTCTCTCAAAGCATTATGGAAGAAACTCGCTCCTGTGAAGCTCAACCCAGGAAAGTTACTGATGGAAGATACAAAGAGAGGCCTCGAACGTCAGTTACTCTCTATGGATCTGTTGAACTTGTACAAAGCTGTGGCAAATCAAGTGAAACCATCAAGAAATTCATTGGTGAAAATATCACCCGTTGAGACACCAACTACTGATGAAAGGAAAAGACCTGGTAGCAAATTGTTGAGCAAGGATTTTTCTTCTCTTTTGAAAACTAAGAAGGGAAAACTGTCAGGATTGGGAAGTCCGAAAAGAGTCAGCACACCAAGTTCCAATGATGGACGTTCTTCACCATTACCAATCAAGACTCCTTCGACTCCAAGTCGCTTTTATATGCCTGCATCATCCGCCGCTCGTGTAACGAGGTCTGGTGCCAGGTCCACTACATCAACACCACAATCTTCAAGCCCCAAAGATGCAGTCATTATTGATGAGCCAAAATCAAGCAGGAGAGCTTTTAGTGGCAAAAGAAAAGTTTTTAAACCATCTTTGGTGTACAGTTTTGAGGATAACTCATATTACAAGATCAAGAATTCAGATTTCCAGTGTCTTTATAGAGGAGCTTGGATCAATGATACTTTGATCGATTTTTTTTTGAAATTGTTTTCTGAAAAGGCATTGAAAGAGAAAACTATTGAACCGGACCAGCTACATGTCTTCACGACTTTTTTCTTCACAAAGTTGAAAAGCACATCAAATCATTATGAAAATATAAAAAGATGGGTTTCAAAAATTGAACTCAATAAGAAAAGATACGTGATTGTGCCCATTAATGAAAATTTACATTGGTACTGTTCCATAATTGTTGGATTTGACAAACTTTTGGACAATACAGATCAGGATTCTTTCTGTGTCATTTATGTGTTTGATTCTTTAAAGCAAGATCACAGGACAATTTTGAAACCATTCAGGAATTTCTTAGTAAATTATGCAAAAGACAAATTTGATATTGATCTCAACCCCAAAAGAATAATGTTAAAAGCATCTGCAGTACCACAGCAACCCAATTTTAATGACTGTGGTGTTCATGTTATGTACAATGTCTCCTTATTTTTGGAAAATCCAGAAGCATGCTTAAATGTATGGAATACCTACAGTGATTCTAAAAACCCTTCTATCGGCAGATTCTTCAATCAAAAAAACAGAGAATATATGAGGCGAAAATTGAGGGACGATTTGCTAGAGTTACAAAGTTTACAAGCGCCTCGTGAAGAGAACTCGGATGCCGAGGACACGGAACAGGTTTTCGATGATGATGAGGACGATATTGTCTATATAGATGCTGATGAGTTTCATGATGTGAAGAGGTCAATTGTCGATGAAGGGGGTGTTTCGCCAGAACTGAAAGATCAAAATGATACGGAAGCTAGTGCAAAGGGAACAGAAAATGGCGAACAGATTGAACCTGATGCTGGTACAAATGATACAGAAAGTAAGATTAATGATTCGACAAATGATCCCGTGGGGAATGGTTTACGCTCGACTCATTATCATTTTGACTCAAGAGAAAACGATGATGATCAAGACAAGGAAGAAGAGAAAGAAAAGAAGATTGATTCAGACGGAAAAGAACCCAATGAGAATGACGCTGCTGATGTCGAAATGGAAGTTGATGAAGAAAAGCCCGTGGAATCTCAAAAAACTGACACTGATGAACAGGAAAGGTTTTTTTCAAGTCCACCTGAAGATAATGTGATTGGTTCACAAGTTGTAGACACACAACCAGATTCTATTCAAGACTCAATTGAAGACTCACAACTAGATAGACCAAGTCACGTTGAAGAGATCCAAAGGAAGGAGAATGCTCAGTCAGCTGAGGAGATCGATGCCCAAGATTCACCGATAGCAGAGGAAGACACAGTACAAAGAACAAGCGATCCATATAATAATGAAGTAACGCAAACTGATGAGCTCCAGTATGACGTGGTACAGAATACAGATCATGAAAATCAAGATGACTCCCAAAAGAATGCTGACGTTACTGTATCACAGAGTGAAGATGCTGCTGTTGTTGAGATTTCCGCTACACAAGATAGCCAAGAGGCTGTCACCTCTGATGTTCAAGAAAAAAGTGATCAACAAGAAGCAGAGCTGGTCGAAGAGGACGAACAAGAAGGAGGCGAAGATAACAAAGATTCCTCCCGTTCGCCTGTTGTACTGAGCCAAGAATTGGTCGATGATGGCGAAGAGCTGCACGAAAAAGAAGCTGAGAAAACCGATGAAGATATTGAAGATGTTTACGAAGGTGTTAAATCGTACAGGTCTAATTCAAATTCAGTATTTGTGCAGAATGATGGCAGCGAATTGAACGTTAAAGTCATGCTGGAACGTCTGAAGAAAATCAATGAAAGATCAGGCAAGGATGAGACTACGAGTAACATAGTCCAGTACAATGCAATTGGTGACGATGGAGTGAATGACCAAACCATAGGAAATTATACAAGAAAGAATAGTCTGGAGAGCCCTAGCTTTGAGGATCTCAATGATCTGAGAGTTGAGCGTGATAAATTGCGATCACTCTCTATAAATGATGATTGGAATGAGAAAGGAGGTCAAACCGATGAACATGTGATTGATGTTAACTCCCAGCTCAAAGAAAGCTTGCTACCTTCCGAGGATTTGATTGAAGAAAATGGTGGTAAGGCAGGAGTGAGTGTTTCATACGTTGTTGATGAAGATGATGGGGGCTCGTCGTCAGCGCTGTCTGACCTATCTCCCGGCCCTACTTCTCCAAAATTCAAAAGATCTTTGAGAGAAAGGCGTAAGCCCCGCGACTATAATTACGTGGACCAGAAAGCCCCCGAAAGGGCCTTACCAAGAAGTAAAAAACAATCATACGATAGTATTGTTATCGACCATAATGAGGGTGATGATCAGGGTGGAAATGAGGAAAATCAAGATGTAAAAGCTGACGATAATGAAAATACCAATGATTCAAATATAACACCAGATAACGATGAGGAAATGGAAGATGTTGTTGAAGAGGTTGCTCCAAGGCCTGCTAAGAGGAGCTACAGATCCAGACGATCGACTGCATTGAAAAAGAAGAAATACGATGATGCAGTTGTTGAGGTAGATGGAGAGAAAGCTACAGATTCTAAATCACAGACTCCTCATAATTCGCAAACTCCTAAAAATTCAAAAACTAGAAGAACTCCAAAAACCAGGACCCCATCAAAAACACCTGATCTCGATGTCTATGAGGTTTCGGGCAGCGATGTCGTTGAAACATCACCAAACGAATCAAGACCCTCGTCATCGTCATCATCAAGAGGAAGAGGTAAAGGTAGAGGTAGAGGTAATTCACCAACTTCCAAAGGGAACCAGAGATCCCAAAAGGGGAATAAGGGCAATACCAAACCTGGAAGAGGGAAACCACAAAAGAACAAATGAAAGATGTGTTCTTTTATGTGTCCGCCTTGAATTAATGTTTAACGAATAATTTAATAATATAATGCTAAAGAATTGTAGTCGGGTTAAATTACCTACCCAACACAAAGATTTTCAATCATCACCTCTGCTTCCGGACTAGCAATAGTAGGAGAGGTCTCTAGTATCAGAAGCTATGATTGTATCCTTTCAGGCCTTTGGGTAATATAGTTTTTTTTTTTAATCTCTGTAATCCTGCTCTACGTGCATATAAAAACTTTTGATTACTCAGGTCTTCTCGATTTATGGAACTACGCATCACGCCAGCTTTTAGCAGAAAAACCCTTCTGATACCAAAGAGTGAAGCCATACCTACTCAAACATGCCATTCAATTTACTGCATTATTATGACTTTCACAACTTTTTACACCAATAGCAGCCAACCAACCAAGACGAGTTCATAAGCTTATAGGTAAGCCGATCACGTGCACTGGGTCGGAAATGGTCGTTCACAAAATCGAAATCGGTTATCTCACAAAATTACAATCCTTAAATCTTATGAATCATTAAAACTTGTTCATTTCGAACTCTTTCAAACATCCATATTCCATTTAATATTCCATACAAAAACATGATGATCAGATCACATATCTTACCTAAAGTCACTAGATACACCGGTACAACAATACTGAGAAGCTCTATAGCAGTGGTGTACAGGTCGCCTTTACTACAGAAATATTCCACATCAAATGCCTCAAGTGAAGTTACAACCAAAAGAACTCCTACATCGTTGGGTAATACAGGAAGAAACTTCATTAACAATGAGAGTGCCAGTAAACTAAATATCACAAACAAGAAGTATACAGAAGAAGGTCGTTTGTTATCCCTAGACCTTACTGAACGTGCTGTTAAGAGATTGAATGAAATAGCCAAGGAAGAGAACAAGCCAGAAGTTGCCCTAAGAGTTAATGTTGAGAGTGGTGGATGTCATGGGTTTCAATACAACCTGGAGCTATCAGATACAGGAAAATTAACAGAAGACGATTGTATATTTGAGAGAAATGGTGCAAGAATAATGGTTGATGAAAGTTCGTTGAACATTTTGAGAGAAAGTAAAATTGATTACACAAATGAGTTGATTGGGAGTATGTTCAAAGTGGTGGATAGTCCATACACAACATCAAGTTGTGGGTGTGGGTCTAGTTTTGACTTCGATTTTTCCAAATTGGACAGCTGAATTTCCTGCATTAGTTAGAGCCTTTATACTCAAACTGCATTTATGAATGATATGAACATGATAATTTAAAGTTAAAAACTGGCATAATTGTAGACTGAATGCCTTCTGAAACTCACTAAATCAAAGCTTAATCTCCCCGAATAAACCTTCCTGTCACGGATTTGTTAAAGTTGCCATTGGCCATAGTGAAGCCCCGAACTGAGTGCCTGAACCGATGAGATTAAAGCTTCTGGTAACTTCTAAGGAGAAGGAATAAAGAGATGGCAAATTCGATGGTTTCTTTCTACTTTAATCACAAGGTCAAAATACGGATCATAGGACCAGATTATTATCAGTAAAGAATGGGTATCTTTAGCGATTCACAACAGGATAAGGAATACACCACCAATCAGGTGGAGGAGACAATCAACAATCGTTTTGCCTCCAATGAGGATATTGCCATAGTGAATGATTTCGTCAATAATCAAATTCTTTCTCCCTTGGGCACTGTTTTCAACGTTGGTGGAATCAAAGATGCCTTTGGAGGAGCCAATTTCCCCTTCAATCACGATGTCAACGAGTTGATTGGTGGGATCACCAAAGGTTTTGGAGAGGAGAATTTGGCTACTGGTCTTAAGGCCTATCCGACTCCAAGTGCTAATTTATATCAAAAATGTCTTGATAAGGATGGCTTATCAGTTTGGGATGACAAAGGTTGGTGGAGATGTTTGTTTCCAAAGGCTGCACTGAGTGGTGACCGAGTCTTGTCTAAAGAAGAAGTTTTGAATGACAAGACAAACAAATATGGGTTATTCTTTAGTGATTATACTGGTTATTTGGGCTGGAAATCTCAAATGAAGCAATTAATCAAGCAAAAGGATGAAGAGCAGAAGTTGGTAAGACAAAGAGATAACATTGAATCAATCTACAATGATTATGCTAAGGATGTTTCGTTCGAAGATCATAGTCATGATGTTATAAGTAGTAGTAAATCCGTCTACTTCAAGACATTACCAAATGGTGACGGTGAAGAGATCACTGAGATCAAAAACCTTTTCAAAGATGGCAAATCAGAGAATAAGAGCTTCAAAAGATTGATTCCAAAAGATGGCCAACCAGCCATAGTTGAGAATCTATCCGATGACAGCAAAGATAATAAGCTTTCCGGTTGGATCTGGGGTAAATGAGCTAAAACAGTTTATGGATATTTGACTTTAATCAATACTTTTTATTTTGCTATGGGAATAATATATATATACGTTATAATTGGATAGTTATATTTAATGAATGGATGAAAAAATGGGCCTGACTTGTAGTGTTTCCATAGTTCACAATCGGGAACCTCGCATAGTGCACAGTCACAAAGCTCACGATTCACCCGAAATTGTTGCTTTAATTAGCACACCAAAAATCCAAACAATTTGCACTCGACACGCCTCCAAAGCCAGGCAAAGCCACCACTGAAGCTTCCAGAAGTGTTCTGAAGGGCTTTTGGCTCACTATTTAAATACAGTCTTTTTTTTCTAATCTTTGAACTCGCTAAAGGTCAATTCCGCTGATCTTTCGAGATTTAGTGAACGGTAATCTCGAAATTCAAATCTTCATGATCCAAACGTCAACGCCAATTCCACCAACACCAACTTCGTCCACAAGCTATAAACACTTACATGTCTCAATGATCCAATATATTCTGAGGAAGACAAAAGGCGTGGTGTTACTCCTATTCACCTCATTTATAATATGGGCCGTTTTGACAACCTCCATTCAAGAACTGAAAAGTCCACTTGTGCTCAATAAGATACCTGAAACTCTACAAAACAAAAAGATACAACTGCTAATAGCTCATCCAGACGATGAAGTGATGTTCTTTGCACCATCTCTAATCGAACTGAACAGACCAGAACACAATAATACCATCTCTGCAGTGTGTTTATCCACGGGGAACGACCAAGGCTTGGGGCCTATCAGAACAGATGAACTATACAGAAGTTTTGATATTCTAGGAATTAAAACTCGTGCAATCATCAATGATGAATCCAAATTTATCGATTCAATGACCATAGAATGGGACCCCAAGACAGTTGCTGATCAAGTGGATGCAGATGCAGATGTCATTTTGACCTTCGATGCATTTGGTATCTCTAACCATCCAAATCATATCTCATGTTATAAAGGCGCACTTCTTACAAATAAACCAGTATTCGCCCTCAAGACATGGACAGCACTAGAAAAATACTCATCTACAATTTATACAAATGTTGAAGTGATGTTAAGAATAATAAGCACCATATCACACTCCATTACAGATCATCTGAAACCTCATGGATTAGATCAATACTTCCCAGTCCAAACAATCAATAAATTGAACGACGGTCTAAGTCAAAACATTCACATATTTGCAGATTTACCCTCGCTGGTCCTTGGTATAGCTGCCATGACTAATGCGCATTACACCCAAATGGTATGGTTTAGATGGGGTTGGTTAGCGTTCAGCAAGTATGGAAACTCCAATGAATTGATTCAAGTTCAATGATGCTACATATATTCCTATACTCGAGGGGACTCGGGGGATGCATGTATATGATATATCTATAAATATTTTATATAATGTTGTTCTTTGTTCACCATAATGAATCCTCATCATCTTGTTCATCGTATTCATTCTGAAGGGCACTAAATCTTGAGCGTTCGACATTCGATTTCTCCAATTCTTCGTTATAGATTGCTTCCAAATGCACAGTATGTTTGTCATCCACTGAAACGAATTTCTGTAGTGCAACCAAGTCCAATGTTTCTTCTTTATTTAGTCTGAAAGCCACTAGACAACAACTTCTATAGGTCATTGTCAAAAGTTTCTTATGAGATTTTAACAACGCTGGATTATACAATTTTTCAGCATGGTCTCTAGTTTTCTTCAGTAAAGTAACCAACCCTTCTAAATTTCCTTGCTTCTCTAGCATTTCTCTTCTCATGTAATATGTAGTAGCATTGAATCTTGCCCCTGAATCTTCGAACAACTTCCAAACAGTCTCCATGATTTCCGTATTTGCATTTTCTTCACTTATGGTCATATTTGTCCAATGCATCAAATTTCTCCAGAAATATGCAGCGTGTTTCAGCTCTATTTTATAAATTACTTGAAATTCATGAATATAATGCATGCAATCCAATAATCTGCCATTGATACCATATGCAGTGACAATATCGTCTAATATACGGTAAGTTGGGTAAAAAGGGGAGCTTATCGAAAGTTTTTCAAGCTTTGATGAATCTTCAGCTGGGTCATTAGGTCCTGGGATCCCCCATATATCTCTAATTTGATGCTCAACAAGTTCAAGGTTATTAGCCTTACCAGCACCAAGAATTATCAGTCTTTGAGTATCCAAATTCGGTATCATATTGCCTATATGTAATGAAAATTCCGATAGTAATTGACCAAATTCAACTGTTTTATCATCTGCACTCCAATGAGCTCTTGAAGACAATGTGCTTCTTTTCTCTAGTGGCGAGATCCAATTCCCCGGATTAGCACCACCTTGTAATACCAGTTTGGCATTCCAGTATTTGATATTTTTCGTTAGATGCGGTTGAGCAGTATTAATATGATCTAATAAAAAAATCCCACGATCATTTCTAAAATTGTTCATCTCTAATTTTAAGAACAATGTATATTCATATGCTGTGAATTGAACACCAAGGGATATCAATTGTTGATATACCGATGTGATACTCGATGCTGCGTTTTTCAAATCACTAACTTTATCAACTAGCGAAGTCTTATTCAATGTCCGTCTTCTTTCATTATATTGCCAGATACGTTCTTCTTGACCCTCGATAAGAAGTTTGAAAAACAGTGTAATTTCTGATCGTGTGAGTCCCTCTATAAGGGCATATGAAGTAGATGTAGATGAAAGGTCAGCCACTATTCTTACTAAAGCATTATAATGATTGTTCAATATATGTTCTCTAATAACTGAACCACTTTTAACTTGATCTTCTGTTAATTGGTCCTTTTGAGAATTCAAAGGCTGGAATTTAGGAACGTCAATTTGTTTGGATTTGGTTTGAATGAATTGTTTGATACTTAATGCTTTATGTTGAGGTTGAATCAGGTCTTCTTGTAAATATTGTTGATTTTGATTATGACTATGTGACATTTCCGGATTCAGCACCATCGAAATATTTCTCTTCGCCACTGCCCTAAAGGGACTGGCTTTTGATATCAGACTCATATGAGCATATGTGTTTCCCCAAACACCCGGCGTACGTTCAATGAACTTTTCCCCTACTAAAGTACAGAATATTCGTTCAGATCTAGCTTCTCATTGACATTTTTCACCTTAATTTTGGATACAATCTCGAAAAGTGGAAGTAAACTCGAAAATCTGGTGTGCGGATGTTGAAACACATTCGCGAAAAAAAAATAAAAGTACTTTTGTGTTACATAATTGCTTACGATAGCATATAGATTTTTATTTCGTTTATTTCATTATATTCACATTACAAATGAGTTTATGCTTTGTAAAGTGGCTCTACTAGGGTTCACTTTCTTCTTCTCCAATATTTTGGCGAGATGCCTTTTGATCACGGTTTTAGTGACCAGTGGCTGGTCTTTGACAGGGTTCCAATCTTGGTCGTATCTTGTGGATAATAACAATAACGCGATGCCAACTG
>JAJMFN010000322.1:0-109201 GCA_030574735.1 Hansenula sydowiorum
CCAACAGCCAAAGCGGCAGATTGGATCGAGGCAGGAACATATGTTCTACTCATAGAGGCAACGGGACCAGTGGTGAAGCACAACAACAACCACGCTCTATAAACCTTCTTCTTTGTCCAGAGACTCGAGTCTTGTTGTGATTCTTGGTCCTTATCCTGCTCAGTCGAAACATCAATAGATTCAATGGAGTTTGGCTCCTCCTGCTTCACAACAGTTGTGATTTCTTCAGGGTTTTTACTCATCTTGTGGTGATGGGGGTCTCTACAACTGGACGAAACACCAAGAACATTGGATGTGCGGAATCTAGTACAGCTTTATACAAGATACGAACACAACGAAGGGTGCAACCAGGCTCTTTAATCACTTTGATGCTCAAACTTTTCGATCCAATCTAGCTTGTTTGTCTTTGGCTGCCTCTGGACATTTGTTCTGAAACGGAAATTTGCTCATATAAACCTGGTACAGAAATCAAATTTATGTGGAAATATTTGCTCAGAGTTGGGTGAGTAAAGTACAAAAAAAGCACTCGCTTCTGCAAGTATGCTGTATACTTCCCTAAGGCTTTCAAATCAAGTTATATACTCAAAAATTGGTTAAATTAATTATGCAGTTCGCTATATTAAAGAGTTCGTTCATCTATTACACAATTCAAATCTTTGAAAGTTATTCCTCTAAATTCTTGCTCTTAATTGACTCCTTCACTTATTTTCAAGTGCACGTCTTTTTTCAACTTCCCATTGTTTTCTCCACCGTGGTCCATAGGTCATGATTATCAACACTATCCCGATTCCAATTAAATCAAGAAATGCCAATCCAGTAAAACACCAACCAAATCCCATTTTTTTAATTAAGACATCAATAATAGCTGAAGAGATTGCAGCTGAGGCATTTCTGAAGAAGTTCCCAAGTGCAACATTGGTTGCTGGTTGACCAGTAGAGCATTCCGTAAGATAAACTGTACTTGTTGTAAAGACCCAAGTCATACCAAACCCAGAAAGAAATGTAAATACAAAAACAGCTGCAACATGGACATGTTTATCAATGAACCACCCATAACCCAAGATACCAGCCATGGATATCATGAAACCAAGTATCTGAGGTGTGATTCTATATTCTGGATAATAATCTCCATTATTTCTACTGATTTTTCTCTTCCTAAGGAAATCACTTAAATGCCCACCAAATATTGATCCACAAATCAACGAAACACCAGGGCATATATATGAGATATTTTGTTGAGTAGTAGTGAATCCATAGTCATCTTTTAGAACTCTGGCAAATGTAACACTCATCCCATAAAAAGTTGCAAATAATAACCCAGTGTTGAAACAACAAAGGAAAGCAGGCTTATACATGATAATCTTGAACATTCCACTGATTGTAGGTTTTGGTGGCTTAGGGTACATTGGTGAGTCTGGTACTAATTTTGGCTGTCTAAAATGCATTGGGAAGAAAGACCATGGTTTCCGATCTTTATAAACCTCACCGTTACCAACTAAATAACGTAAAGTTTCAGGGAGACAGAAAACCATCAGTGTATAGACAACACCTCCATATATGGCCAAGAACCCAAAGATCCATCTCCATTGACCATTTGAAGCGATAAGACTGAGTATTGGACCCAAAATAGGTCCCAATTGGGGTCCCATCATATAATAACCAATAATCTTACCACGATTCTTGGGCTCAAAGACATCAGTAAGAGTTCCAGCACCAACACTCATCAAGCTTGAAGCACCAAAAGCCTGTACAATCCGCAAGACAAACAATGCACCAATATTGGCAGGAACTGAAGCCAACAATATATTCGCAGCCAAGAAGAACAGTAATGAAATCAAATATAGTAATTTTCTACCACCAAAATCAGCAAATGAAGCCCATAATAATGGAGCTATGGCGAAAACTGCCATGAACACGGAAACCGTAGCATTGATTGTTGTTTCTGAAGTGTTGAAAACTTCTTGGAATTGTGGTAAAAGTGGGATATAGATGTTCCCACTCACAGGACCCATGAATCCAGCGATGGTGACAATGATAAACACCATGAACTTCTGGTGAGGAGCCAAGGCAGAGTATGGTGGTGGAGTTTGATCATTTGAACGTTCAGTAACACTATTCTCAGGATCTTTCAGCTCTTTCAGCTCTTTGTGCACCTGTTCAGTTTGTTCAACCGAAGGGCTTTGTCTTTCCAAGGAAATCTCTTGAAGCTCAACATTCTCTGTAGATTTGGAGGAGGAAGTAGCAGAAACAGAAGCCATCTTAAACAACTTAGTAGCGATTCATTCCATCAATACCAGAAACCATCTTCAAAAGACCTCATTTTAAACTTCTCTGAACAATTCTTCAATTTTTGGTGGCCCTCATTGTTTGAAATTTTAACGGTTTTGTGTATATGTTAATTTGCTCAACTCGTAAAAAAGGACAAATCAAACACTTTTGGACATTTCAGCTCTTGAATCTCAACCGATAATCACACCCAATGTGGCTAAAGCTGCAAATCTCTTCTCATGACTCTTTTTTTTTCATTGTAGAATTCGAATTGAGCTGAAGATGAGCATTTTTCACTTCTTTTGTGGAATTTGTTAGGCGGGAATCCACGGACACTATGTCCATTACGAACACAACGAGAAGAATTGAGGAAATGTGTAGTATAAATTTGGAATGATTTACTAAAGGGTCTGTTTGTTGCTGTTTGATGGTATAAATGTGATGGTTTCCTATTGGCTCTGAAGAATATACAATTGTGTTCACTTTATTTTCTTTTATTTATCAAATGTTCAAAGATGGCTATAGACGACGTCAACGCCAATACTGTGATCCACATTCTTTACTTGGGAGCTTTTGTCTTGCTCACCTATCTCATTGTGACCATTGTATTTCCCCCAATCAATTTCCCAAGGAATATACCCACCATACCGTTTTATGTGTCATTTTTGGGGACTTATACCTCTATGGATCAGAAGCAAATTTATGAAAGATATTTAAGAGATAATTTGGAAAAATATGGTGCTGTAAAGATTTATTTTGCCTCAAGATGGAACATATTGGTTACAAGACCCGAGTATTTACAAACTGTTTTCAAGGATGAGAATATTTACGCAAAGAGTGGGAATCATAAGAAAATTCCCTATGCTGTGTTATCCAGATACACTGGTGATAACGTTATAAGTGCCCATGGTGAAGTATGGAAGCTCTATAGAAGTGTTATTACAAACAGCATACAGTTCCCAAACAAGAGTCCAGTTGCAAGCAATTGTGGGAAATTTGTCAAGTTGTTGAATGGAGCCATTGGTGCAAACAACGAATCCAAATCTCTAGCAGTTTCTGATTTCTTGCAAAAATTGGCATTGCAAAACATTTGTGAGTCCATGTTGGGTGTTGATTTCAAGCTGCTGGACTCTACAGGGGATCAAGAGTTACACAATCGTTTGAAATATGTCAAGTCTCATATTTTCAAAAGTTTTTATATGAACTTCCCCATTTTTGACCAATTACCAATCCCTTCAAGAGTGAAGGCCAAGGAGGAGGTTGATATTTTCAGAGCCTATTTCACCAAAAGAGTGAAGGAGGAACAACAAAAGGATGGTGTAAATAAAGAAAGCGCTGCTTATAGATTGTATGAAGCCCTTTTGAGTGGGAAAATCACAGAGAAGCAGTTTACTGACAATGCTGTTATCATACTTGTTGCTGGTCATGAGAACCCACAGTTGTTTTTCACATCACTTCTTTATGTTCTTGCCAAACATCACAAGTGGCAAACGATCTTGAGAAATGAATTGAAATCAATCGATGATGAAGATTTAGAAGGTTGTAAAAACTTGAATGCCCTTTTATTTGAAACTTTGAGAATGTATCCACCTCTAGGACAAATCATCAATAGAGAAACCACTAAGGCAACGATACTTGGTGGACGGATCCATATCCCCAAAGGTGCCTATGTTGGTTATAATAATTTCGCCACAGGGAGAGACTCTACACATTGGGAAGAACCTCATGAGTTTTCCCCAGAGAGATGGTTCACAGAAGATGGGTTGAATGAAGGTGTCTTGAAGAATTATAAAATCTCGAAAATCATGTGCACAATGGCTGCCTTCCACGGGGGTCGGAGAGCATGTCTGGGTGAGAAGTATGCCCTTTTCGAATCAAGATTGTTTGTCAAGCACATTGTCTCCAATTTCAAAGTGTCTTTGGATCCAGAATGGAGAGAACGGTTGACTCCAGCTGGTCCAATTTGCCCGTTCATGCTCAAGATTGAGTTTTCGAAGCTGGGAAAAGAGGAGTGATGTGCAGCCAGTGCTCCAAGTAATATAGACAATTTACCAATTCCATCTCTTGTGGTTTCATTCAGTTGTAAGTTGTTAGTTGTTGGTTGTATAGTGTACGGTCTGCCATTGGTTACGGTGCACCGACTAGTTCTGTTTTGCTGATGGAAAAAAACAGAACAGCGAATACGTCAAAAGGATTCCACCAAGTTTCACAATTTGCTTCTTGTAATAGTCATCAACTCGTATTCGATAATAGTCATGTGGATTTTTAACTGGTGTATGTGCTCTATTCTACTGGACTGTGCGCTCTTTCCGCTTCCTTTTCCAGTGGATGGTGATGGATCTTGGGTGAACGAATTACTAACCGTCTCCAAACAGTTCAAGACATCTTGGCCTCTTTAGGCTTGTGGAACAAACACGCCAAATTGTTGTTCTTAGGGTTGGACAACGCTGGTAAAACCACCTTATTGCACATGTTGAAAGTGAGTGTTGCTTAGTTGATACGGTGTGCGGAATATAAATGATACTAACAAACGATCAAGAACGACAGATTGGCCACTTTACAACCAACTCTACATCCAACATCTGAAGAATTAGCCATTGGTACTGTCAGATTCACCACTTTCGATCTAGGTGGTCATTTACAAGCCCGTCGTGTTTGGAAGGATTACTTCCCAGATGTCAACGGGATTGTGTTTTTGGTTGATTGTGCTGATCCACAAAGATTCATCGAATCCAAAGCGGAATTGGATGCTTTATTAGCCATTGAAGAATTACAAACCGTCCCATTCTTGGTCTTGGGTAACAAGATTGATAGTCCAAGAGCCGTTGGTGAAAACGAAGTTAGACAAGCATTGGGATTATATACAACCACCGGGAAGGGTAATGTTGTTGTTGGTGAAAAGCAAAGACCAATTGAATTATTCATGTGTTCTGTTGTCATGAGACAAGGTTATGCTGAAGCGTTCAGATGGTTATCTCAATACATTTAAGCGTGTATTGCCCAATATTTTTCTTCTCTGTTCAAAACTTATCTCTCTACATATTTGATCAATCTAATGAATTGTTTTAATTATAATTTACAAATGACTAGTAGACACAACTCATCCTTCTATATACGACGTCTTTTACCTTCACCACTATCATCACCACCACCACCACCGCCGCCTCTCTTCTTACCAACTCTAGCGAAATAATCCTTTTTACGTTCTTTATCCTTTTCAGATTTGATTTCTTCCAACTTGGCCAATTTCTTTAATCTTTCTTTTCTCTTATCATCTTTTGTAGCTTTTTTCTTATCATCTTTAGCCTTGGTGATAGTGGCTAATTTTTGCATCAATGCTCTAGCTTTCTTCTCCTCACCGTTTAACACAACAGCTCTCTTGGCCATGTATGTCTTCTTTTTCTGTGGTTTCATTTCATGAACTTGTGATTTGAATGGTAAATCAGCTTTAATGGATCTTGGAACTTTCAAGCCGTTGAAATGTCTCTCTTGTCTTTCCACTTTACCATAAAGACTATCAGCATTGTTTTGCAATTCGATATTATTAGCGGCTCTAACTTGACCTGTTAATCTCATACCTTTCCATTCTGCTTGATCATTCAACAAATGTGAAGTAACAGGATTATAAAATTTCTTGACACCAACAGGGTACCAAGTTCTCAAAATGACAATATCACTCATGATGATCTTATCTTCAAAAGTAGCTCTGAAATTACCTTCAGGTTTACTCATTGCACGTTTAATTTCACCTCTGATACCCGAGACAGTTTTAATTTGTGCACCTTCAAATCTTGCAACTTCCAAAGATGATGAAAACATATCCTTAATAAAAGCTGTATTTCTTTCAATTCTTTGTGGATGTCCAACTAATTTCAATTTCTTAACAATTTCAGTTGCACTATCAACTTTATCAATAACACCAGTTGCAGCGATTCTAAAAGAACCAGTGGTATCACTATTAGCAACAACTTGCACGGCACAGAAAGTCGTGCTTGGTGCCACCAAGGGACCATAAAAAGTCGAAGAACAATAAGTATGTTCTGGAGTATATTTCAACATTCTTGTTCTTGTTCTTGAATCTGATGTGGTATAAATTGGTAAAGTTTGAAATCTTCTCCAACCTAATGATAAAATCAAAGGATCATTAGACTTTAAAATTTTTTTATGCCATCTATGTCTTCTAATTCTTGCATCCATATAACCAAATCTTTCTTCACTAGGTAATAACCCACCAAGAACTAATGGATATTTAGGATTGAAATTCTCAACCAATTCTGGTGGAACTTGTTCAAAAACAAGACGAACATATGAACCGGCTTTATAACCTTCGATTCTAGCTCTAGTGGCCGGATCCATAGCTTCAAATTCAGCCTTGTTGATGTCCAATTGTTTGGCCATCTTGGCCTTTTGAATTTCATACCATGTATCTTCTTCATTTTCTGGATCTTCAGTACCAATCTCTTTACCACCTTCTTCAGCTTCGAATTGTAATCTTAATTTTTCCTTCTTTTTGGCATTTAGGGCACGTCTTTCCTCTAATGATAATGAAGGATCAAAAGCTTCCTCTTCAGATTCATCATCCTCGTCTTCGTCTTCATCACCACCTTTGGCTTCCTCGGCATCGAAATTGGCAAAATCATCACCATCTTCTTCTTCTTCGCTTTCATTGTCTTCACCAGAAGCAGCACTTCCAGCTTCTAGATCTTCAAAATCACCATATAATTCCTCCTCATCATCACCATTTTCATCACCATTTTCAGTAATAATTTTCTTAGCGGACACGAAAAATCTTGATTGTAAATTTTTCAGTGAACTTTCATTCCATTTGGATTTTAATTCGTCAACACTTGGGTATTCTGGAATAAACCTATCTTCCTTCACGGAAGTTGAACTATCAGTTTTCTTCTTAAAGAAATCATCATCCTCTTCTTCAGATCCATTTTCCTCATCACCATCTTCCTCACTAGATCCCTCAGTATCTTCCTCCTCTTCATCTTTTTCTTCTTGTTTCCATCTACGAATGACATCAGCTGGATCAATATTGTTCAAGTATAACATCTTGGTGATATCCCATTTACGCTGCACTGAACCTTGTAATCTTGCAGCAGCAGATCTCCATCCATCTTCATCATCATCCAATTCCGAAGCTTCCTCTAGCTCAAACTGATCATCCGCTTGATCATTGTCAAAATCAATCTCAATCAATTTACGTCTGGCGTCTTCACCTTCATCTTCATCGAGGTCTGCATCAGAATCAGCTTCAGCATCGTCATCTTCATTCAATGGCTTCCCATAAACTCTTGGTTTACGCAAAGCTGGTCTTCCTGTGTTTTCACCTTGTTCTTGTTCTTCTTCTTCTTCGTCATCATCTTCTTCTTCACTTTCTTCATCAAGATTAGTCTTCGCACCATTTGAGAAAATTTGTAAACCAACGTTTTGGAATCTTTCATCAATGGTTTTATCAACACCTTGCAAACCAGTCACCAACTGTTCACCAACACCTTTTTCTGCACCTGGAACAAATGATGCTTGTCCCACATCGATATAAACAGCATCCTTATCAACCAAGACACCACCAACATCAGACATAGGAGCATATATGATTTTCTGTTTATCATCCAATCTTTTACGTCTTCTAGTTGTTTTAGCAACAACTTCACCACTCTCTAATGCTTGTTTTTGCTTTTCTCTTTCTAGATCCTCCAATTTTTGTTCAAAATATGGGGTTGGACAAGGATCTGGTAATTTCTCAACAGATGAAACAGTATAATCACCAACACCGGCAACATGAATTCTTGCATTTTCATGTGATAATGGAGTACCATGTAAATACCCATAAATGGCTATTTTTCTATCACATTTCTTATTTTCTTCTATTAATGTTGGATGTGTCAAATCTGTTATTCTATCGGCTAATAAATAAGGATGCTCATTTCTCCATTTCAAAGGTCTGAATTTCATAACAGAGATGAACCTTGTCAAGTTAAGGATTTCACGATCTGGATATCTACCATTAATAACACCACTTAGATAAAATAATTTAGCTCCCGAATAAACTTCAGTCCAGAATCTGCTTTTTAATCTTTTTTTCGATGTTCTTAAAGTGGATTGTGATGTGAAGAGATCCAAATGAGTGGTGACACCAAGAACTCTAGGCATACCGTGATGTTGTGCAATGTTTAAGAATTCCATAGTTTCCATTTCCAATCCAAAATTACCATCAACCATCAATAGCACCAAGTCTGCTATTTTGGCAGCATCGATCATTGAATTCATATCGTTGGCAACTTCGATGAAAGTTAAACGACGACGCTTACCAGAGACAACGGTGATAGGACCTTTGATCTCAGTCAATGTGTGTTTGGTCAAACGTCTCACTAATGATCTGATTAGAGTAGTTTTCCCAGTTCCAGGAGGACCCACAACGGCCACGATGACAGGAGGTGGATCATCATCTGGGGTTCTATCCACCATAGGAACATGCAATTTTCTTTCATTCACGTCATGGGATCTTCTGGCCATACGTTCCAACTTCTTTGGAGCTGACACTGCAAACGCTTTGGCATTATGGCCCTGGGTATGCAGCTTCTTCTTTGCCGTATTCTTGGTGGTCTGACCTCTATGGGCCTTGTTGGACTGCTGACCGTCCATTCTGTATCCTGATATATAGCACACAGCAACACAAGTTCAAACAAGTACTACACATTAAACCAAATACATCTAGAGTTTCTCTATATACATTTTTTTTCACTATAAATTTTTCTGTCCCAGTGCACATAACCACTAGCCCATACACCAGCCACACCCAAAGCGATGTGTGGCTGGTGCACTGTTTCGCGGAAGACGTGGCTAATGAGATCAGGCAGATAAATATCCGAGGATATCTTGATCATGATCACGTGGTAAAACAGCGCACTTCCGACTCTGGTATAAAGTGCTGAAACTTCAAAATCAAATTTTCCTTAGAACGAAAAGCGCGTTGATAATAAAGAAGACGGACACATTGTGAAGATCCAATTAACGTCTGAGTGCACCAGTCATCAGCCCACTGCTGCAATACATCACCACTAGACGAACCAGGCGGCCACGATGGTGAGTACGAGCTGAACTATCACGATTTGGCGTTAAAGTACAAGATTTCGAGACTGTTGAATCGGTCGGACATGGCGTATAAACAACACAAACCGCATGGTGAGCACAATCTTTGAACTCCACTAACACATTTCCAACAGGTGCTTTACAAACGGAAACCAGTGCCCTTCCCTGAGCCTCCTTCATTGCCAGAGAACTTGAGAGTGAAATGTTGGTTCATTCCATATACAAAAGAATGGTTCTTGACGTATGATGATTATCTCAAAAGGGTAGATTATTACAACACGAGAAAATTTGTGTGTGAAATCACTGGGAATTCATGCCTCACTTTTTTTGAAGCATACGAGTCTGAACAGAAGGAGATGGAGATTGTGGAGAAGAATTTCCCTGAACATTTGAAAGAACCAATATTGAGACATCTGCAGTTTAGCACAGTTCCAAGAATCGATCAGCTCGTCGATGATGTTTACACAAATTTCAAAAATGATTACTATCCAGGCGAAACTGTCATGATTAGACTGAATGACTACAAGAATGACTTCAAGACCAAATGCGTCATTAGAGAAAAAGCCAAATTCAATGCTGTTGTCGATGCAGAAAACAATCACCGTCCTGCATATTGTCAATACAGGGTGTCAAGGGTCGATAACGGCTTGGAAGTCACTGTTGACGAATCTCAAATCACAAGAGATAGAAACAACTTCACCAAGTGGTTCGTTAAGACATTCATCAAGCTTTCAGTCTCAAGATCACCAAAAATTGGTGCTCCATGGATCGTCAAATCTAAATATGCCTCCAAATTCAGAATTCCAACAGAGCTTCCTCCCGAACTGGCACAATTCAAAGAAAAACCAGCAACACCAAAAAGGAAAACCCCACAACCGATCCGTCCAAAAGGCGATGGTAAAGGTGATTCAAACAAATCTACACCTTCTGGACCAGGTTCTAAACTGCGTAATATTTTGCCCGCACCAGCTAAAGGTGGGAAACAAATCACCTTGAAACCAAAAGAAGCAACACCTCCTCCGAAAAGAAACATTGAAGAGGATCTATCACAACCTATTGAGTCATTGAGCAATAGACCGCATCCTCATAACCTTGACCTGCTAAAAGATTGTGTCCAAGAGTCATTGGAAAGTTGGACTTTCTTGAACGTCTACAGAACTCCATTATTATTGGATACTTTCACATTCGATGACTTTTTAACGGCAATGAAATGGAACAATAAGAGTAGACATTGTGGATTATTGGATGAAATCTTTTGTGCGGTTCTTTCTGTGTTCATCAACGAAAATAGTCAAGAATTACAAGTTACACTACCAGAAGATTTTGACCTATCTGATATAGAAGATGATGATGATGATGACGAAATCAAAAAGGAACCACCAAGTGCTAGTAATGGCACTGTTAAGCATGAAGTGAAAGAGGAAGACTCTTCTGCAAGTGCAAAGACTGAAAATGGAGATGGAGATGGAAAGAAACAAGGCGAAGAAGAAGAAGATGCTGATAATGACAAAGAGGACGAATTTGAAGATGCTGTTGAAGAACAACACGATGTTGAGAAATATTTAGAGTATAGAGGTACTTCATGGCAGGAGCGTTTGCAAAAACGTAATTTTAAAGATGGTAATTGGCAAATCATTTTATTAGGTATTCTTGATCTAGTTAGAGATATCAAAGATTATCAACCAATCATCAATGAAGCTTTTGAAACTCTTGCTCCCCTAGGTGGGAACATTTCTCCAAATCAAATCTTGAACAATTTCATACTTGACACTTCAGCAAGTTTAAGAGTTAAAATTTTAAATATTCTTTGTCAATTGCTAGTCAATTCTCCCGTCATAAGGCAATTTTTGGATAAATGTATGAGTGACTCTACAGAATTAAGAAGAGAAAGACTGGAACTGTTGAGAGAATACAAGATTGCTTTCGAAAAGGCACAAAATACTGATAAGGAATTGAGAGAACTAGTCGGTTCCGCTACAACTGCTGCTTCAACTTCCACACCAACTACAAATGGTGAACAAGCCTCACAGACTTCAGAAACTACGGAAACTAAAAAACGTAGAAGAAGAACAGGTATCAGCAAAGAGCCAACTGAACAAGAGTTGGCATTTGCAAAGACAAACCCACAATATGCAACCTTATTGGCTTCAAGAACTGCACAATTACAAATTTCTGAACAATTACGTACTCAAAGAAAAGATTTAGAGAAAAAAATTGTGGAGCTCGATGTTCAAAGAATCAGATATTTGGGTAAAGATAGATTATTTAATAGATATTGGTGGTTTGAAAACAATGGATTGCCAAATCTTGGTGGTGGTGGTAAAAGTAGCAATGGTGATGAAGAAAATGAAGGTGGGGAAGAAATTGAAGAGGAAGATGAAGAAGATGATGACGATGAGTTTCAAAATGAAACTTATCTGATGGGGAGATTGTGGATACAGGGACCTACTGATGAAGACGCTTTTGTTAAATTCAATTTGACCAGTGATAAGATCAGAGAATGGAATGATTTGTTTAAGATCAAGGCAGAAGAGGAGAATGATGAAGACAATGAGGATAATGATGATGAAGAAAAAAAGGGAAGTATATCAAAGAAGCAAAATGGATCTCAAAAAGTTAAAGATGAAGATGTTGATCAGGATGCCACACAGGATGAAATCAAAGATATCAATTCGCTGCCAGACATTTTCATTGAAAGTGCTGAAAAAGTTTTCAAATTATCTTTTGACAAGGTTAGTAAAAATGTCAAATCTACAGAAGACAATCGTACTCTCGTTGATGAATATGGCGCTGCTGCTAGAAATTTGAAACCCTTAGAAAGAAAACTCATTGAGGAAAACCCAGATCCATTGCTTACAACAAAGCATTGGAGATATCTTGATTCTATCGATGAAGTTAATAATTTGATGTTATGGTTGAATCCATGGGGTGAAAGAGAAACCAAATTGTTGAAAGAGTTGAACACTGTTAAGGATCAAATTTTATCAAGTGCCAAATCGAGACGCAAGGCATTGAAATTGGACTCCAAATCCCAAGAAGAGGAAGAGTTGGCCAATACTATAGCAGAAATCATTATTTCCGATACTGAAGATGAATCTGAAGAGTCTGAAGAAGAAGAAGAAGAAGAATCTGAAGAAGAAGACACATTTGATGGCGAGGCTGAGTTCATTGGACTAGTTGAGGAAGAGCAACCAAGAACCAGAAGATCGATGGCAGCTGCTGAGAAGTATGCTGAAGAACGTCGTAAGAAAGAAGAGGAAATTAGACTTAAACTAGCGGAAAAGCAAGCCAAGAAGGAAAGATCCAAACCAAGTCGTCGTATTGCCAGAAGAGAGCAGAAAAAACGGAAAATCAAAGAACACAAGGAGAAGAAACAATTGAAAGAAGAATTGGAATACAAATTAGAAAACTTGACCCAGGAGAATGAAATTCAGCGTTGTTTGGACTGGGTCAATCAAAGTTCCATAGAAAAACTAGGCCACACCCATTATGAAGGACCAAAGAGAGCAGTGCCAACGAGATCCAAGAGAGGAAGACGTTGAAACACGGCAATGTGGTTATTTAATGAAATAAAATGTATTTTAAAGACCTGATAACTGGCCAAAGTAGTGCGATCGAATCAGATTGAGTTTATATGGCATTATCTCAACACCCAGACACCAGAGATAAAAAGTAAGCAAAACGAATTCGCGGAAAAGGGAAAAAAGAATTTTATCACCAAAATAAAACATTAAAGAAGCATTAAAAGAAGCTGAAGAAGCTGAAGTTGGGAAAGTAGAGAGAGATATTCTCATTGTTTAGGAAGTGCAAGATGCTCAGATTACCACATAGACAGGCCAGCTCAGTGCTCAGACTACACGCCACAAGAACGTACTCCTCATATATACAACAACCAAAAGAGATCAAGACAATAGATCCACGTTCCCCATCACAAATTGCAACAGCATCTACTTTAGATATTGAAATTCCAACAAACGTTGCACCAGTTAAACCAAAGAAGAAGAGACCTTTATTATCGGATTCCAAATATGAAAAACAAGGGTATCAACTACCGGAATATGCGAAGAACATTGGTGAGTTTGTCATCAAGCTTTTCAGAATAGATATGGATAAAGTTCGCTCAGGTCCAATTGCCGGGTCTGTTTATTATGCTGAATGTAAAAGACAAGGTTTACAATTTGAAAATGAACCGTTATCAGGGACTGCTTCGTTTTTCTATGAAGATTTGAAATTACCAAGAACTTTTTCACAATGGTTTCAAATCACTGCATTACATCAATGGATGCTTTCCACCAGGATGAGAGCTTTACCTTTTAAATATGGTCGTAATTATCAACAAAAATTGGTGGATCGGTTTTTCAGAGATATGCAGTTGAGGTTGGCCGATGAGATGAATGTTCACTCTTCGAGAATATCGGATCAATATTTAAAAGATTACAATGCTCAACTAAGAGGGTTGGTTTGTTCTTATGATGAAGCCTTCGCCACTGATGATATCACATTAGCACAGGCATTATGGAGAAATTTGTTTAACGCTAGACAAAATGTTGATGTTACACATTTAGAAGCCACAGTTAAATATGTTAGATCTCAACTATACGTTTTATCCAAAATGTCTGATAGAGATTTTGCATTTGGTAAATTTAAATTTGTTCCACCAAATGAAATTGTGGAAAGATTTACTCCAGAACAAGAAGCCGAGATGCTTAAAAGAGCCAGGGAAGAATACGACCCAGCTGCCAATAATAAGAAATATGTTCCTCCAAGTGAACAAAGTGCCTTATCTTATGAAAATTAATGAGCTATAAATATAACCCCAAGTTGTGCATTGTATATAAAAAACAACAAAATTCCTTTGATTCATGATAATCCGCAAGTATATAATTAATGTTACGATATTCGAAATTTTACACAACATATTGTATACTTTCATATCTATTCAACTGTAGTGACAACAACATCCCAATTTTCAGGCTTATTTTCTGTTGTGATTTTGTTCAACTGATTCAAAAATTCCGAAATGAAAGATCCAGTACCTTCATTCTCAACCAACTTCCCAGCAACACCACCAGCTTGATTATATAGAGCAACTGCTGTCACTGTGGCTAGGAACGGATCGTTTCTATTGGCCGTAACATATGCTGAAATGGTACTACCCAATGAACAACCAGACCCTGTGATCCCACCCATCAACTTGTGACCACCTTTAACAGTGACGACTCTTTGTGTAACAGATTGTGGGATCTTGTATTCACCAGTCAAATGTCCATCTACAATGATGTCCTCTTCACCAGTGACAACAACGATGGATCTCGTGCTGATTGCCAATTTTTTGGCAGCCTCGATGACAATGGCCTTTTGCTCTTTACCAACGTTATCAACACCTTTCATCAACTTATCAAACCCAGCAGCGGTGAAAATTTCACCTTCGTTACCTTTGATAACGGTTAGATATCCCAAGTTCAAGATTCTCTTGACGAGATCTCTTCTGAATTTGGAAGCACCAGCTCCCACGGGGTCGAATATGACTGGATTCCCATTCTTATTATAATGAGCCACTGCGGATAAATAGGTATCAATCTCAGTTTCTCTTGGTGTCCCAATGTTTAGCAGTAGTGCAGCATGGGGGAAAGAGGCAAAATCTGCAAAATCTTCAGCTTCTTCAGACATGACAGGAGATGCACCAATTGCCAAAGTAACATTCGCACTGAACGTTTTAACAACATTGTTGGTGATATGATGAATCATCGGTTTGATGACCCCGACGTTCTGAATGAAAGAAGAGGAAGGACTGGTATCGTTCAATGGATACGATTGATTTGTGATGAATCTATCAGCAGAGGTTTTAATCATTTCAACCAAAGTCTTCGTAGCACCTGCGGCATCTTCATTAGCCATGATATTCGAGACAACGGCAATCCCATCAAGCGACCTCCCAGGAATGGAGCTCGTATACAACACTCTTTGTGCGTTTGTATCATTGATGCCACCAATCCCAACAGTCTTGATATGCTCACCACCTTCGTCTCTCAACACTTCAAGCACCCCACGCACACCCAGAGGTCCAAAGGGCAACTTCTTCATGTTCTTCTTGGTGTTCGTCTCGAACATTGGACCTATCCCAATGTAATCAGCGACGTTCTCCTCGATGACCTCTCTGGCTTCGAAGGCAAACCCAACACTGACACCAATGATCTTATCTGGACCCAAAAGCTTACGCACCAAACTGGCCGGCATGTCATCCTGTCCAACATGAACACCTTCACAGTCAATCGCCAGTGCGATATCGACTCTGTCGTTGATGATCAGGGGAATCCCAGCCTTTCTGGTCAGCTCGTGAACAGCTCTGGCTCTCTCGATGAAAGCTCTTGTATCGATCTCCTTCTCACGCAATTGCACCAAAGTGACACCATTGTCTATAGCAGCTTGCACTTGGTCCAGGAAGTTGAGCCCTTCTGGCACCATCTCGGCGTTGGTGACCAGGTACAACGAGTAGTCCACCTCAGACTTCACCATCTTGTCAATTGATATAGTTGTAACCACTCTCTAGTGTTAAATCATCAACAACTTCACCAAAATTGTCAAATTTAATGCTTTTGAAGCCCAAAATCACCAGAATGTGTCGCCAACCACGCTGTTTACTTCTTTCTAACCGCATAAAAAAACATCACCAAATCTTTCAGTTCCACTGATCATCAACATTTTACTCAAAAGAGACAAGAGACACGGGATGAGGTTCACTCCAAACTCGATACTGGATGCTCCAACGTTCCTGAACCCGGAACACCAAAGAACGCTGAGCCTACGCTCACTAAAAGCTCCCATGATCGAGAACTTCACCGTGACGAAAGACATCTACGAAGCCATCGATCTCACCGATAACGATATAAGAATATTGGGGAATCTGCCGTTGCTACTCAGACTGAAGACACTGCTGCTCTCAAAGAACAGAATACACACAATCCAGGACGATTTCCATACCACAGTTCCGTTTTTACAATCTTTGAGCTTGACATGGAACAAGATATCCACAATAACAGCATTGAAACCTTTGATCCTGTGTACAAAACTGCAAAGCTTGTACTTGTCGCACAATCCAATAACCAAAGCGGAGAACTACAGACTACTGGTGATATGGCTGCTTCCTCAAGTGACAGTCTTGGATTTCAATAAGGTGAAACAATCCGAACGTGCACAATGTCGTGAATTGTTTGGTGAACCTGTGAAGAACATTGATGATTTGGTTAATTCAGATGTTTTCACCCAGGGGAATCAAAATGCAGTGGATGAGGAAAGTAAAGAAGATGAACAGCTTCAAGATGTCTTACAGAAATTAACTGATGAAGATAGAGTAAAATTGAAAGAAGAGTTGAAAACTGCAACTTCTTTGAAAGAGATTGATAGAATTGAAAACGCATTGAAGAGTGGATATATATAGAGCTACGCAATCCAATATATCATTATCATTAGTATTAACACTGGACTATAAACTGTTTTATTAGGCAATATATTCTTCATCCTAAAATGCTCCCTATGGACATCTTCTTCCTTTCATAATCAGAAACTTTCTCAAGTTTTTGCTCGTTATCCTCCAATTTCACCTCTGGGAATTTCGCTGTCTCTTCATTATTCATCAATGACTGAATGGAGTGTTTATTGTTATTATAATGATGGTCTTCACTCTTCACTAAGACTGGAGAGGCATCCGTCAATGCTGGCGCATGCGTGACCGTGGTGGTGATTTCTGCAGGTGTAGATACTGGCGTAGTTGCAGACCCATTAGCAGCCGATGATGGTGGAGAATCAGAATCCGCAGGAGGTGGTGGGTAATACCTATATTCAGACAATGCACCGTTTTTGAAAGGCAGTTGTTGAGGAACTTGTTGCGATTGTGGTGTTGGTTTAAACTCATAATATTCAGGCTCGTCAGCTGCAAGAGGTCTTTCAACATGATCAGTAGGATCATCAACTCCATAATGAGATCCATAAAGGGCACCGTTTGAAACTTCCACGATTCGTTCATGAAATTTTTCCTCGTTAGACTCTTCCGAAACATCCTTCATTTCAACATCTGCCTCTCTTGCAACATGACATTTGTAACAATAAACACCATCTGAATTCTTCATCCATTTCAACGTCTTGTTACAATGACAATAAACACAATTTTGCGCACCGTCAACATCGTTCGAGTTGTTACTGATATCGGATTCCACACTTGGATGATTATCAAGAGTCTTTATAGCTTGATGAAACTCTGCATATCGTCCTTGAACGCCCGTTAATCCATTTAAAACGGGTTTTTTGAAATCTTCAATGTATAGTTGTAAAGCCGTGGCAACATTCGATTGCTTATAGCGTTTGACTTCGGATGTCAAAGAGATGAATTCAAAATTTAAACTAGAAGTATCATGTTTCCCACAAACAACAATAGGTTCCAATTTCCCAAAATTGTTCCCAATCCTAACAGATTTACTATCAGGTTTCGACTCAGCAATCAACTTGAATCCGATCCGATCATTACTTGAAGGTTGTTGTGCTTCTCTTAAAGTCATGGCATCATCACAAACATGACATTTCCGAACAGCTTTCATACCTTCTTTAAACTTGGCAGCAATGGCATTTTGAACACCATATATTGGTTGTAATGATCCCAAATCCGTGAATTTGACATGAGGATTGAACAAGGCACAAACAACATGAACCCATTTCCCATCACTTGTTCTCTTTATCCCGGCTTTAACAACTTCATCGTCGTTATACATCCCACAAAGACAACATTTGTGACTATTGGAAATCAACGAGTTCAAAGAATTAGAACAGGGATCACAGTACCATTTATAACTTCCAGCTGGATTTTTAACATCATCTGCATCGACACCATAACATACTGGATGAATGTTTGCCCCACATCCATAGCAGAATAACGAACTGTTTGGATCACTATTATCGAGACAAACTGCACATTTTTTGGAATTTGTTATTGGTTTGATAAGTTTTGAAGAGGATTGACTAATCAGTGGACTTCTCTGATTGGGGAACTCGTAAAACTTCAATCTTGAATTATAAATACCAGAAGTTGAATGATAATAACGTTCCACAGTGGCTTGTTTGATATTGATTCCTGGTAAATCAACCAATATGTTTGAAACCAAAATTTCTGGTTTTTCTTCCTTCTTTGACTCAAACGATTTCTTGTTATATGGTCTTTTCTCCTTAACAGGTTTCTTCTCCAAGGGTTTCTTCTCAGGAGTTGATGGCTGTACTGTAATTTTAGGCTCAGATTTAATCTTCTTTGTTTGTGGTTGAGGTTGTTCCACAACAACCGGTGTAATAGGCTCCACTGAGGATTGCTTCCTCTTTTTGGAACTAGTATCGCCATTTAAAGAGATAAATTCACTCTTTGCTTTCAATATCAAATCGGTATCCGCCATTAATTCAGCTTCTAATTTCTTCTTCCATCCATAACCTCCCTTTTGACCAGTTTTCCTTAACACTTCATTAGGTTCTTCCCAGATAACCGCATATCTTCTCCATAATCTTGCACATCTTATACAAAGAGCCAAAACCAGTTCATCGCCATTTCCAGAGTCAAAGATTTGTTGAGCACCTGGAGATCTGAACCATTGGATGGATTCATTAGTTCGACAATGTTTACATTGGAAGTTTCTTTGGGAAGTTTTCCTCTTATCATAAGAAGAATCATCTGCGGAATTCCCCAGATCTTCTTCGGCTTCATTATCTTCTTTATGTTGTTTTTGTCTTTGTTTCTTTCTTCCTTCAAAATGATCCCAGATCAAATGACCATTTTTGGTTTTTTTCCAAAGATAGTAAAACCTAACAACCATTGATACAGGTTGTGTCTTGACGAGCTTTGACACTGGGAACAACTCACTACCAAATTGTCTAACACCATCTTCGAATCTTTCAATCTCCTCTTCAGAAAAAATTGGTTCTTTCAAAGATTCCTTAGTCAATCTTGCATTCAATTCCTGAGCTTTGACAAAATCATAATCACAGTCCAGCAAATTCTTCAGGATTTGATCAACAAAATTAGGTGTATTGGGTAACAAACCCAGAGCAACGGCAATAGGTTCGGCCTCTTTGATGTATTCATCAATCTTACCAGCTTTTCCAGGTTCACTTGGTGGTTTCCATTGTAATGTGGAAGTTTCATCACCACCTCTTTCTATGTAACCTTTTGGTCTTTCTTGTAGGTAAGATGGGAATTCAGAAGGATCCGTATCTTTGAATTCCTCAGGTAATTCCATAGGTACATAAATTTCCTCGGGTTCTTCAGAAGAAATTTTCCCCTTTGTCTTTCTACCATCTATTTTCTTCTTTCTCCCCACTGGATTTGAACTTTTTTGATATTCTTCATTCAATTCGGAAGCATCATAATATTGAACAGTACGACCAAACCAATCAACAATACCCGTCAGTTGATGTTTCGATCCTAATCTTGAAGCTGCTCTTGGGTAAGGGCGATCCTGTAGATCTAGTGCATCTTCTAATTTGGCATGCATACCCAAATATCTATAGACCCATTCTTCTTGATTTCTTCTCTCTATTAAATCTAAGTCGGAATCCTTCCTTAGGAAAAATATAGCTAGTTCTTCATATAGTGGTAGTTTCTTCTCAGAGGAAATTGAATTTATATTTTTCGATTGTGATGTATCATCTTCTTTTGAAATATCAGCATTGGGTAGCAGTTTTTGGCCTTCTAACTTCTTTGTACATTTTATACAAGACCAGGCAAATCCTCTAGCAGGTTTCTTGTATAGTGGAGGATCAAGACAAAGCATATGGTACATTTCACGACATTCACAACATTCAATGGAGTCGCTATGACTGCACCATTGGTTACATTTGGCACAACTTTTCGGAGATTGAAGCATATCTTTACTTTTCCCCTGTTCCACAAAGATGTATGGGAATCTTTTCATCAATGCAGTATGATAATTCTTAGGTAAACTTGTTAGTTGTGAAGTTGGCAACACATCATAAAACCGTATCATATATCTATCAAACAATCTATCGAACCAAAATTGATTTGGTACTGTTTTGAAAGCTTCGAAATCATCAATTTCCTCCTTGTGTTTCACCTCACATCTTCCTCTGAAAGATTGCAAGGGGCAAGTATCCGAATGCATCGAGGCATACAACAATCTTGAGTCTGTTGAATGCTTCGAGATATCTCTTGATCTATAGTACCAGTTGATTTTGAACTTGTAATCATCAGCCGGTTCAACGACACTTTTCCCATGTCTAGTCTTCACTTTCGCGTCTTCGTCTTTATCACCATTTGCAGAATGATGGCCTTGTTGTTTCTTCACAAATCCCATGATACGACCAATATAATATGGCTCACCGGGAGGTTCACAAATCAAATAGATGTTTTCATTCTTGGTCAACTTGTCGCCATTGGCCAATATCAACTCGATCCCATCCTTGACAACAGCATCTTTCAAGTCCAGCATGTGTGAGAACCTGGCCTGTTCCACTTCTGGCTGGTAGTTCATTGGGAACCCACCTTCTTCTTCTCCGGTTGTCATTGGAGTATCAGCTCTAGTATTCGAGCCAGATCCGTTCCCATTTCGACGCACATACTTCCGCTTAGCAGGCTTCTCTGGAGGCGTCGCAGTGGAGCCGCCCGTCTCTGGGGTCTCACTGGATCTCTTGCCACTCTTGGAGCCCTCTGTTGAGTTTGCGCCCGTGTTGGGTATCTCGAAATCATACTCCATCTTCTTCTCTGTGTAATCCACTTTGGCCGTTCTTCTCTTGGGTCTCGAGTTTGGTGTAGTTTGAGGATCGTAGTCGCCAGGACTGCCCTCCTCCTTGCTGCTCGTCATCGTCACTCTCCTGTCTATCGTCCTCTTCTCCAAATAGTGTGGAAATGTCCTTGTTTCTGTAGTGGAAATGATCCAAAGAACAAGTTTTTTTTTTCTTTAAACAGCTTCAAAATCACTTGAGAATTTGAGCCGGTCAAAGTTGGCTTTATATGAATATCTGGAAATGGGCCCAAGAAGCCAGCAGACAAGAAAGATTGCGTTGATTTCAGGATTACAACGCACTTTAATTACAGGGAAAAGCAGCACAGATGCTCTGCCAAAATTGGTGATTTGAGCTCTTTCTAAATGGGAAATTAGACCTCAATCTATACACAGGGCACATGGCACAGGGCACCGTAACCACATAGTAAAGAAGTACATAACACCTACTACATCTACAATCACTTCATGAAAAACGTTCGTTTATTGTATGCAAGACAGCTTCCATCGTAGCCAAGACCAGTATCAGTAGTTCAAATTCCCAGGACCATTATCGCTATTGTTGTTATTGTATCTTCTATTATTACTATTATTATTGAAGCCACCAGCTGTATGTGGTGGGTAGTATTGACGTTTGTTATCACCATGTGCGTGTGGATCAAACCCGTTGGTATTGTTGGGATACGGTCTTTTGCTTGGGACAGCCGGCTGTTGTTGTTGCCCATATGAGTCCCCATAATCTCTTCTCGAAGGTCTTCCATTCCATCCATAACCACCCCCACGACCGCCATTTGAGCCCCATTGTCTATTATTACCATTGTTATGATTGTTGTAATGTGGTTGTTGCGGTCTTCCATAATCATTGTAGCCTCCTCCGTTATTTTGATAGTTAACGGGTGGTGGTGTATCCAAGTCTTGAGGATGTGCAGATCTTTGATGTCTGTTGTTGCTAGTAGGATTGTTATCACTTTGAATAAATTTGGTTCTTGGTTGCACAACAGCACCACCAGTAGTAGGTTTAGCAGGCAGATGTTGTGGTATGTAAGAATTATTAGCTTGTTGTTTCAATTGTTGTGGGACGGCTTGAATAGAGTTAATAGATGAAATCATATTAGTTGATTGTGGTGCTGTTAAGGGTTTCGCCGCTGGAGGAGGAGCTGGTGCACCAGAATTGAATCTTCGACTCAGTGGGTCATTACTGCGATTTGGGTTTTGATTTTGAGCCATTTTTTGCTTTTGTTTTTGTTCTTCTTTAAATCTTGAAATATCAGCCTCATGACATTCGGCAAAATTAATTTTAACTCGTTCAGTTGGTAATGGTTCAGTTTTGAAATATTCATGTTCTATAGCACTTATCCCAGTTATTCTTGCTAAAGGATATAAGATCAACATTTGCTTTAATAAATCAATCCCATCTCCACTCATCAAATTCTTAAATCTTTTCTCTATATTACCTTCAGTTGGCATTATATCGATTTTTTTCTCCTTAATCTTATCCAAATTCAAATCTGGATAATTTTCCAAATTTGGTTCACCAACCAATTCAAAAATATCATAAACCTGCTGTAAATCCGATTTCCCAGGTAGAATTGGTTTCCTTTCATATAATTCACCAAAAACACATCCAATACCCCAAATATCAACAGCCGTGGTATAATTCCTATCACCAAACAGAACTTCTGGTGCCCTATACCATCTAGTCATCACCACTTCGGTCAATGCACTGTTCCCTCCACCAGGTAAAACTTGAGTTGGTTTGGGACCAGTATAGTTTCTAGCTAATCCAAAATCAGCAATTTTTAATATCCCATGCACATCGAGTAAAATGTTTGATGCCTTGATATCTCTATGCAAAAATCCATTGGCATGGACAAAATTTATTCCTCTCAACATTTGAAGCATTATTGACTTCAAATCAGAGTCCAATAATTTGATATTTGGATTTCCTAAAATCCCAGTTAAATCAAAAGACATATATGGGAACACCATGAAAAAATCTTTATGATTACTCTTATTCTGTCTGGGATCATAGTTGTCATAATTATCATTAGGAGCTGGTCTATCACGTATCATATCTAATAATTTTATCAAGTTCTTACAACCTCCAGCCTCTTGTAACTCTTTCAATATCCAAGACTCTCTGAATGCCGTCACGGGGTATCCATCCGATTTTGAATGCTTTATGATTCTCTTAATGGCAACATAACGCCCAAATTTAAGATCTTCTCCCTTGAACACAACACCAAAAGTACCTTTCCCTAGTTGTTTGATAATCTTATACTTATCCAGCCTACATGTCCCATAATAGGGCCTTTGTCGGCGTGGGATATGTCTGATATTAGCCAACTTCCCCTCTCGCTGTACTGCCGGTACTGCTCTGACATGAGAGCTTGTTGATGATGATGAAGAAGAAATGACGCTTGGAGCTGGAGAACTCATATGAATATTGTTGGCCTTGTAGTGTGCCTGTTGTTTTGGCTGATGCACAGGGTTTCTCTGCGACACTGGCGTGTCATTCGGCTGGCTCATCTCTGCAAGTAAGACCTGGTAATTTCAACTGCTTGTTATCTCCAAGCTGCTCCAAGTAAGCTCAAAGAGAGTAAAAAACAGTAAAGAACATCTATAATATTGTCTTCAATATTTCAAGCGTTCTTTAATCATTCAAAAATCGCGGTGTATCTATTTGCAGAACACATTCGCGTATGAATTATGTAATCATAATGGTGTAACCCGGTCACCTCAAATTCGCGCTCGATTTTTGTGAAAAGCGTATAAACTTTTGGCTGGGAAACGGTATAAACAATGTTTAAATAGTTCCATTTGGGATATTGTTGGCATTTCTAAGGGCTTTGCTTATTTTTGCTGCTAAATCTGCTATTCGCTTTTGTGGTGGTCTTAGTCCCGTGCGATGGTAGCAATGCTGGAGGAGAGAGACTTCCCAGAGATTCCTGGCGAGCTCATGCCGGACCATATAGCCCAGGAATTGAAACAACAAGTTGGAAGATTATTAAATAGAAGGAAGCTGGAATTTGCAGGATCGCAGCCCGTGAGTTTTGAGCTGAAGCATATAAGGGAGAACTTGGCTGGCCGTGACTATTTTGTTTGTGAGAAGTCTGATGGGTTACGTTGTTTGATGCTTTGTATATTAGATCCAGCAGGTGAAGAAGCTGTGTTTTTAGTAACGAGAGAGAACCAATTCTTCAGAATTCCTCATTTGCATTTCCCTCTCCCTGAAGATGAAAATAGTTGTCATAACGGTACTTTGATAGATGGAGAATTGGTGTTATCCAAAAGACCAACAGATGGTATAAAAGAATTGAGATATTTAATGTTTGACTGTTTAACATTGAATGGTAAAAACATAGTGATGAAACCTTTGACCAAGAGATTGGGTTATTTAGATGCACAATTCTACAGACCTTATTTCAAATTAAGAGAACATCATCCAAAAGAATGTGAAGATTTCCCGTTCAAGTTATCAATGAAAAATATGCAAGAATCTTATAAACTACCTAAAGTGTTTGAAAGCTTGAAATATTTGGGGCATATATCTGATGGGTTGATTTTCACCTGTTGTGAAACTCCATATGTTTTCGGTACGGATCCAACGTTGTTAAAATGGAAACCTAGTGAAGAAAACACTATTGATTTTAGATTACATTTGAATATACCATTATACACAGATATGGATATGGATGAAAGAGATCCATATCGTTCATATCCAAATTATGACGTTAAACCAGGTCTCGAACTGTTAGTTTGGGATGGCCAAGATAAATATTCCAATTTCTCAGAATTAATGGTTACAGATGAAGAATGGGAAAAATTGAAAAATTTAGAACAACCTTTAGAAGAACGTGTTGTTGAATGTAATAAAGACAAGGACAATAACTGGAAACTATTGAGGTTTAGAGATGACAAGGCCAATGGGAACCATGTTTCTACAGTGCATAAAGTCTTGCAAAGTATAAAAGATGCCGTGACTAGAGAAGAGTTGATACAGGAAGCTCCAAATCTAGGGCATTCCTGGAAGCAAAGAGAATTAAGAAGAAGACAAAGACCGAGCCAAGTGCCGCCTCCACAACATCATGAAGCAGCACATCATCAACCAAGTCATAATGGACATGTATCACAACCGCAACAACAATCACAACAACGGAAAAGAACCTCTGAAGAAGATGAAGAAATCCCAACTTATGAAGAGGATGAAGATTCTGATGATAACGAAGAGCACGAAAAAAAGAAGCAAAGAATTTAGAACAAAATAAATGTGTATTATTATTATTATTATTGTTATTTTTTTTTTGTTAATTACAGATCAAGTATTGAACTCACGTAGACAGACTCGTTATATTTACAATAGTATAGATTATATACATGCTATATTTTGTTTTGGATGTGTATAGATGACGGATGAAGTTTTCAATTCAACAAAACAATAGATTTCATTAATTCACCTGGATTACCATTCCCACTTAGGATATATTTTTGATTGACCAAGGTTTCGATTGAATTATTCTCAACTTCGGCATTTTTCAAAACATCAGCTTCAATGAATTTTTGCACTAATGTTGAAACGTTTTCTTTATTCAATTTACTCATTTGATGAACTTTAACAGTTTGCAATTTGGCTGCTAATTCTGGATCAAAATTTCTTTCACTGGTATATGGATCAACTTCAGCTAGACCTAACCCACCGTATAAGGTCTTGGTTGGTCTATCATCTGCAGAGGTTACTAATAAAACACCACCTTTTTTGAAAGTTTTAGCACCACTGGTTAAATCGAAAATCAACGATGCCAATTGGAATCTTGAAACGTGTAATTTGTTGTTTTCAGTATCACGATATTCGGTTTTGCGGTTTGCTAATAATGAGGAGAAATTATCCACAGTGAAGAAGACAGGAACTTCGGTTTGTGTTGTTAATTCATGGAATATGGCATCCAATTGTTTCCCACGAGCTCTTGGATTTGTATTGATCTTGACCAAATCATATAATGTTTGTCTTTTCATATTTGTCTTTATTGTGGATTTATTCTTGGTATTTGCCTCAAGTGCAACTTCTTGAGTTAATGGGATTTTCTTCAATAGTTGTTCATTTAAAGTAAAGATTTTTTTTATGAAAGATTTCAAATACATTGGTTGTGTGTATAGCTGTGTATCTCTATCCAGAGCGAAATCATTACGACCATTAGTTAAATGTGTAGCATATGAGATTGGAATGATGATTGAATCACCAGAATCTGTGATTAACGATTGTGTTTGAGCTAGTAAAGTTGATTTACCAATCCCATTTTCACCCAACACAACAACTCTATTCTCGGCAGATCCATTTAATTTGGAGTTTTCCACAAATTCTTTCATTTTAATGGTATCTTTAGTGACTAGCATTATTGGGACTTGAAATAATTCTCTAAATTGATCAATTTTAATAGAGCCACTAACAATCAACTTCTTCATTTGTAATTCGTTATATTTCACAACGGTATTTTCCGGGGATCTGACATTCAAAGCTCTAACATCAACCAATTCAGGTGCCTTATTTTCCAATTTTTGCACAGTGATATATTCACGGAAAAATTTCCCAACACCTGAAGATTTCTTCTGTGCTGGACCTGAAGTCTTTTTATAACCATGTTGCATCGATTTCTTCTTGACCACTGGTGTGACCTTTTTCGCAGCCACAGCAGCCGTGGTGTGGAACCCTCTCACCGGTGCCAATTGGAGATTCAAACACCTTAGCATCTTGCCCTATGATCACTCAAACTCCAATCAGATCTAGATTATAATCAACATTCAATGTTTCTCCAAACCTTTCAATATTGAACGATTTTTGAAAAATTTTGGATCTTCGCGAAAAAGATTTTCGCGAATTTGTTTTCAAAAAAAAATCGGTGATTTGCACGTGACCATTCCGAGGAGAGACCGGGTAGCCAGTAAAGGCATTACGGGACACAGCGGTATAACCTCTTATAAACTAAATCTGGTAATATATATATAAGCTATTGATACATGGTTATGCTTATGACTCTTCAGTGGCTGGCTCTTCTTTTTGGTTTGGAATCTTGACCTCTTGTAATTGATCCTTGTTCAATTTGGTTATACCTCTAGCAGTTAAGAAATCAAAAATTGAATCACCTGAAAAAGTATCGATGAAATTGAAGAAGGCGTTGAAAACGTTCTCTTTAATCTCTTCGGCATAGATCTTGTCATAGATATGTTTTTTCTTGAAGGCTTCCATCTCTTCGGCATAATGGGAGAAATCAATCTCTTTATAACCAAAATCTGTCAATCTCTTATTATACCCATCATAGACAGGTTGTTCTAATAAAAGGCCTAAAGCTGGAGCTTTTGGAATGTTGACTTTTTCAGACTCGAAAGTCTCATTGATTCTTGATAATGGACATCCAGTTCTAACGACCAAAGTTGCCATTGCAATCATTTTTCTAATTTGATGTAACATGAACGATTGACCATGGATTTTGATTGAACACCACTCGGTGTTATCAATGACAAAAGGATCACTTACAGTGATGTTTTTCATGAATCTACCAGCACTGGCATCTTTGAAATCTTTCCCCAAGGTGAAGTTGTGGAAATTGTGATGTCCTAGATAGACATTCATGGCTTCTCTCATCAATGATAATTTGTCTCCAGAGATTCTATAAGCTCTTTTCAAATCATTCTCAACGGCTTTATATTTTCTAATCAGTTGAACAGTTGGATCATTTTCATCAAATTCATCTCTTGAAACTGGCTTGAACTCTTGAATTTGTTTCAATTGTTCCTCTGTGAACCCAGCTTCTTGGATCTTGACTGCATACTCTTCCCAGAATTTAACACTTTCAGGATCATCTCTAGTGACACCTGGATGTAATTCTGATTGTTCTTTGATTCTAATACCAAGGGCAGAACTTGGTTTTGGACCAAGGAATGAATAAGTTGGGATCAAATATTCATAAACTCTTGAACCACACATCTTTCTACAATCGAAATTTTTATTTGTTCTTTCAATACCCCAAACCCTAATTGTTTCAGGCAAGTTGTCATTAATCTTCTTCAAAATATCTGGATCTTCAATAATCAACTTCAAACTGATCAAATTACCAGCAGCATGAACACCTTTATCAGTTCTGGCAGCTCTCATGAAACTGACTTTTTTAGGATCGTCAACATTGTATTTAGAAATGGCATTCGCCTTAATGAAAGCGTCGAATAAATCACCTTCAATGGTTTTCTGTGGTGGATTCATTTGCATGCCATGGTATCCAGCACCACAATAACCAATCATGATGGCGACTTTCTTCTTTGGTTTTCTTTCAATAGGGTTCCCTTCCTCGTCTAAGATAGGATTGATGGATTCCCTTGGTACCCAAGCCCTTTTATCTCTGCTACATTCCCCAATATGTTAGTACTTTCCAACTGATAATTTTGCTTTTGGCATGTAGTCCTTTCAATAGAACTTACCGAGAATACGCACCATTCTTGGTTGTCCCTGTGTCTTTTGGCATTGCGACCTTCCGTATCAGCTTTTCTGGTCTTGGTCCACTTGGCTCTTTGACCTCTCTTATAAGTCTCCTCGCCAGGTTGGTCATCAGCTTGAACATCTTTATCTTGGTCCACGACTGGTGGTTGGCTGGTCACTTCTTTTTGTTCCACGACTGGAGCAGCGTTCGGTTCCTGGTTTTCTTGCAAACTATCACTCATGTCCATAAAATAGCACCTGTGTCTCGACTATTGGCCTCTACTTCACAAAGTTCCAACAAACAGCAGTGTATTTTATACCACTTCTTCGTCTTTCCTACCGAAAAGCTTCAAATCTCTGTCAAGTTTTAAAGTCAAAAAAATTTGGCGATGAGTTTACCCGGGTTGAAAATTTTCGAGATGAGCTTCTGCTTATACACATTGAAAAGTATTGAAAAGTATTGAAAAGCACCAAGGAAGCTCATATTTATACTGCAAACCCTTTGCTCAAGCCGTACTGATCCATAAGTTACAATGAGACCGTTGACAGAGGAAGAGACCAAGGTCGTGTTCGAGAAGCTGGCCAACTACATCGGAAGAAATATCGCCTACTTGGTGGATAACAAAGAAGACCCACACATTTTCCGTCTACAGAAGGATCGTGTTTACTATGTTTCCGATAAGATTTCCAAATATGCCACGTCTGTTGCTAGAATCAACTTGATGTCGGTGGGTATCTGTATGGGTAAATTCACCAAGACTGGGAAATTCAAATTACACGTTACTTCATTATCAATCTTATCCAAATATGCCAAATACAAGATTTGGATCAAACAAAACGGTGAAATGCCATTTCTTTATGGGAATCATGTGTTGAAAGCTCATATTGGTAGAATGTCTGACGACATTCCTGAACACGCCGGTGTGATTGTCTACTCGATGAGTGATGTCCCATTAGGGTTTGGTGTCTCTGCTAAATCTACTGCAGAAGCCAGAAATTTACAACCAACAGCCATCACAGCTTTTAGACAGAGTGATATTGGTGAATACTTGAGAGAAGAAGACACGTTGTTCACTTAAATTGGGACACATTTGCATTAATATTAGTTGTACATTAGCATGATTATTTGGTATATATTAACCGGAATGTTTTTTTTCAGTTCTTTTCGATTGAAACTGTTACCGTAGAAAGTCATTAATTATATTTATACAAAAGAATGGATGATTTCATCATTTACGACCTTTCTTTTTAGATTTCTTTGGTGCAGAATTTGAAATCTTATTTTTCGAAACAGCAGCACTCTCTTCAGTTATATTATCTGCCACACCACCTTGTGTTTCTTTATTATTCTTCTTCTTACCCTTTTTAGGTCTATACGTGCTTCTATCTTTCAAGGGTAACCATCTTTCAGGGTCTGGTAATTTGTTCTCATCAAATGATTTAGGTAATTTCTTATTTTTTCTAACTCTCTTCTTAACAATCTTATTGGCATTTGGCTTGATGACACTCTCTTTGGATAATCTATCAATACCTTTTGTTATTAGTTCTTCAACGTTCAACCCTTCGGTTAATTCATCGACCGGTTGTAGTTTACCAGCATCTGAAGAATCTTGGGCCAAGACAATGGATACCAAATCATCTTGTTGATAACTGTTCAGTTTGTTTAATAAATCTTGAGCCTTGGTGGTTTCAGTATTATAGAAATTTAGCGATAATATTTTGATAAAATCATATTCATCAATGTTGGAAAACTCATTTGTCCCTGAATATGATTCATAAATCTCATTAAATAAGGCAATTTTCCTTTTGGAACTCCCCAACCTATCATAAATACACAACAATGCACTGGATACAGCTGGCAATAATTTATCCTTGCTGTTCAAATTTTCCAAAATGGAGCAAGCAGCATCTAAATTACCAATATTAATGTTTAATTGTGTAGCAGCTAATGAAGCGGACAAGTCCTTGGAAGAGATGGCAAATTTGTATGCCTTTTTAGCCTGGGTGATTGTGTCTTCTTGGTCAACAAGCACACCGGCTTTGGCCAATGAAGCTAATGCATTTGAAGTTAAATCAGTTGTTGAGTCAGGTTTGCGAATGTTCTTACCAACTTTGGCAGATAATCTAGCATAATTTTTAGACAATTTACTATTTTGCAAGATTGATAATCTAGGACTCAGCTTGTTCAAAATATTTGGGAATCCTAATTCTTTCAATGCCAATGATCCATTCAATTGATTTGATTGGAAACTGGCCATTATATTATTGTTCAACACTAAAGTGTTTAATTCGTCTGATAGTTTTGGATCAAAACTGTTGTAAATCTCTTGTGCCTTGTTCAAATCACCAGTTAGTTGATAAATATATGCCTTTTGTAATTGGATTGGGAACGTTTCATTCAATCGATCTTCAGGATCGGAATTGGCCTCCACGGCTTTCTCCTCAGCCACGTCAAGTAGTTGTAAAGCTTTACTATAGTTTTTCAATCCTAAATGTATCAATGCCTCGTTGAAAATCAAGTCATAAGAATCCTCTCTATCTGGGGTCAATGGTAACTTGGAGTTGAATCTGTTAAATTTGCCCAATTGATACCCATCCGCTAAAATTGCACGTTCGTTGACGCTCAAATCCAAGATTTCTGGATCGTCTTCATCAATGGTGGAGTTTATTAGTTCATGGTATGTGTCCAATGATTGTTCGTAATGGCCCAATCTGTATAGAAATTGAGCTTTCAGATGTAGTAAACCTTTGTTGTCGTTCACTTTATCACCCAAATCTTGTAGCAGTCTTTCCAATTCTTTATTCAAGTTCAATTTGTAATGCACGTATAATTTCATCAGCAACAGGTCATCATCATCACCCTGGGCTTGCGGATAATTCTTGAACACTTTCAGAGCTGTCAAATATTGATCCAAGTTGATAGCAGACACCACTGTCAGTCTGAAAGCTCTGGCGTCATGGGGAGAGCTCTTCAGAATCTCGTAGCTGGTCTCCAGCACCTCCTTGTGCTGCTCGCCCGCAGAGAAGACGTCCAGCTTCTTGAACAGCTCATTCAACGAACTCATCTTGCCACAATCGACTAAATATTCACCAACAATTGTCCTTTAAAACTGAGTAGAAACTTGTCCAAGTTTTCAGCTTTTCGTCGAGAAAAAAACAAAGCCAAAGTTTCCGGTTTCGGGCAACAGCGAAATTTTTCATACGTTTTGGATCTTTAGAAATGAAGAGATTGACACAATTTATTAGGAAGACGGTTCAGTTTTGGTGAGGTTTGTTAGCTCTGTTGGTTATAGTGTGCGATGGTATTGATACGAAGTGTGTGCGGTGCTGCTGGTGCTGTTGGTGCTGCTTGTGCCAGTTTATCTGGTGCGAGACTGTTCTCTACGAGCAGTGCTCTGCTGGTTAAAGCCCATAAGAGTGGGAAACTACAAAGACCCAAGGGAATGCAGTTCCAGAGCAAAGAACACAAGAAGGCGTACATGGGCCAGAGCCAGGGAGGCCCAGGTTTAAACAGCAGACCGAAACCTGGGTCTGGGAGTAAAAGAAGACTACTGGAACCAAAGCAGAAGAGTAATCCACTGGATAAAAGCTATAGAGGAAGAAGAGCACCATCACAGCATGCTGAAAAACTAGGGTTTGGAGAATTCTCAGGATTGAAAGAGATCACAGACTCCGATATCAAAGGTGCAGCCAACTTGATCACCAAGATTGATGACTTCAAAGCCTTGAAACTGTTACCTGAAGTTCGTGATGTCGTTGTGGATAGTATTCAACAAAACACCATTTTGAACTATACAAACTTCATGGGTCCTCAAAAGCACAATGAAACACACGATCACGAACCACCTGTGATAAAACCAACTCCTATTCAAATAGCAGCCATCAAAGTGATTTCCAAATACCTATTAGAACCACAATTATCCACTTTCACAATTGCTGCTGAAACTGGGTCAGGTAAGACATGGGCCTATTTGGCACCATTGATTGACTCGTTGAAGCATCAAGAGAAAACAGAAGAATGGGAAATCATCAAGAACAAGGCCATTGTCAGATCTGTGATTCTTGTTCCAACTCATGAGTTGGCCGATCAAGTTTATCGTTCTGCACTAGATGTTTATCCTAAATTAGGATTGAACTGTTACAAATGGGACACTGGTGCATCACATCGTGACTTCATCGATGCCTTGAAGAAAAGAATCGACATATTGATCACCACACCGGGGAAACTTAACGGTATTGGTAACATTAGAATCATTGCCAACCCGGATTATATCTTCCTACGTACAGGGTTTTTAGTCGTTGATGAAGCAGATACTTTGATGGATAGATCATGGATCGATGACACATGTTCTGCCATCAAACAATTACCAAACTTGAACAATCTGGTCTTCTGCTCAGCTACAATCCCACAAGAGTTCAACAAATCCATGGCGAAACTATTCCCCAATGCCATTGCCGTTTCCACCCCGGCCTTACACAAGTTACCTAAAAACATTAAATTCACACTAATCGACTCTCAAGTCTCACCATACCAAGGGTCCAAGATAAAAGCATTGGCACAGGCGCTTTATGCCATCCATCGTGATGGTTCAGAACCAGGTTATGAGAAAAGAGTCATTGTATTCGTCAATGAAAAAAACGACGTGGAAAAAGTCGCAGAGAAACTAAGAACCTTGTACAACCATGACGCTGTCTCGTTAACAGGTGCCGATTCTGCAGAGTCTCGAGCTGAAAAAGTTGGTCTTTTCATCTCTCCACCAAGGAAGTTATCAGATATTGAAGATATCCCAGAGGAGGACTCAACAACAGAGCAAAAAACTGAGATTTTCCAATCCAATATAATGCTGAGACCGAAAACCAGGGAACGCAAAGTTGAACATGAAGGATCTTTAAAAGTGTTGGTTACAACTGATTTATTGGCTAGAGGGTTGAATTTCAGTGCGGTGAGAAATGTCATCTTATACGATGTTCCAAACACTTCTGCAGATCTTGTTCATAGAGCCGGAAGAACTGGGAGAATGAACCAAGTTGGGAGAGTCTTCCTTATTACTGATAAGAGATCCAAACCTTGGGTTAGAAGATTACCAAGTACTGTTAGAAACCATGGGTTGATCGTCTAGAGCGATTAGAATAAGTACCACTACTTGTAAATATTACTGTGCATAGTCAAATAACATGAGTCATTTTCATTTTAAAACTATTAAAGGGTATCACAAAGCATTTCGCTCTATGCAGAAATTCTTCTGCGAGGCCATGAAGTTCTATTCTTTATAATCCATGGATGATTTACAACTTCGCTTAATGGGTATCTTTTCTCCGGATCATATTGTAATAAACGTCTAATCAAATCAGCAGCATCAGGACTAACAAATGCCGGTATTCTTAAATCAACTTTCGCTATTCTTCTATATGTCATATCTCTAAATTCTTCTTCAAATGGAGGTTGACCAACTAGTAATTCATAGCATAGGATACCTAAAGCCCATACGTCGACTCTATAATCGTGATCTTTGGCTTCAACCATTTCAGGTGGTAAATAATCCAAAGTCCCACACATTGTTGTTCTCTTAGATTTTGGTGCATGAACACTCCAACCAAAATCACTAATCTTCACAATATTGTCAAAATCCACCAATATGTTTTCAGGTTTGATATCTCTATGGATGATATGTTTTGAATGTAAGTAATCCAATGCCTCGGCCATTTGGTAAACATAATGAGACGCAGTGATATCATTGAATCTTTTTTTTCTCTTCAAATATTTATAGAGTTCACCATAGATGACATATTCCAATATTAGATAGACTCTTGAACCATCATGGAAATATCCATATAATCTCAATATATTTTCATGTCTTAAATTTGACTGAATTTCCACTTCTCTTCTAAACTGCTTCTCAACTTTATACTCCATCAATTCTTTCTTTTCCATCACTTTCAAAGCACAAACAAATCCAGTGTTTTTATCCTTGACACAATAAACTTTGCCAAATTTCCCCTTTCCTAATTTTTTACCTATTTCAAAATCATCCAATGTGTATTGTCGTAGAGGCACTGAAGACTCTTGTAATATACTCAAAGGTGTTGACTTCCTCACCGAGGACATTCTTCGATCACTAGATGCTGTGATGTTACTGACATCCTGTCTCCCCATGACATTTGAAGGCCTGTGGATACGGTGTGGTGAGGCAGCATTTGCAGAAGCAGCGATGGTTGGAGCCATGTATGATGGTTTTGATGATGATGATAGTCTCTGGTTTGTTCTTGAAGTGTTGTTGAGTTGGATCTTGGTCAAGGGGTTTCTCCCTCTCGCTTGTTGTTGTGGAGCTATTCTATCCTTACTCCTTCCTATCTGTTGTTATCAGGATCTGTTAGTAAATGTGGACCACAAAACAATAGACGAAGCAATTAATACCCACCCTTTCCTTGGAATCCTGCTTCTTTGACATAGCACCCTGCGACAGCCTGTTCTCTAGTGACCTCACTGACATATTTCCAGAACGCTGCTTTTCTCGTTATCCAACAGCTGGTAATACACGTCAAAACAATACAAAGCTCTAGAAAGTGTGAAGAATTGTAGATTTGTGAAATTTTATTTTGGTTTCGGGCACCAGATTCGGCAAAAGGTAAACAGAGGTGTGGTGCGTACCGGGGTAATAGACACGTATTACGCGTGTGGTGATAATATACTGGTGTCTATTAGCTTTTGGTGGTGCTGGGTAGTGTTGGAAGGGAATGAATCAGTGTAGTTTGTTGTTGAATCTTTTTTCGCTGGAGGTTCTTCTATAAATTTTGCAATATCAGGTCTGTGTGACGTTGCCGGGGCTACTAGTTATTAAACGGGAAAGTGAACGAGTTTTTAAGTCTTACTTTGAGCACTGTCAAGAACGTAGCTTAACATACTACTTTGGTAATCAGCGTAGCTCACTTTGATTTTAAAGAGACCCTTCAACGTTCCAGATATCTCGAGTTTTCCTTGCAATTTCTGAATTTTGTGTCTCGGAGACTTCTAAAGGAAAAAAAACTTCAATATTCTGAAGTAATTTCAAGCTTCTGATACACAATCGACACTCAGCAACCAGAGACGATGGATAACGCTGCCAAAGTTCAGGCACTAATACAATGGGCTAAAGATAATGGCACGGTGATTGACCCTTCAATTGAGTTTAAAGTCACCAATGACAAGGGTGTTTCAGTCTACGCAACGAAAGACCTTCAAGAACAATCAACTACTCCACAAATCAAAATCCCCTTGAACCTTGTGATTAAAGGTGATCTTGCTGAAAGCTATTTCGGTAAGGGCTTTGTGCCGAAAAGTGATAACGTCAATTCAGCTTTGAAACTACTTGTGGCCAGATTGAAATTTGAGAATACAAGTACAATCGTTAATGACATTGCGTTGAAAGTCAAATTTTCGCCATATTTTGATTTATTACCTGTTGGAAGAGAAACAGGCTCGGTCTATTATTGGACTGCTGAAGAGCTGGCACTCCTAGAGAACACAAACTTGGGAAACTCGCTTAGTGCAAAAACGGATGCTTTAGTGGAAGAGTGGTATAACACAGTCCAGAACTTGGAGCAAACACCACAATTGCAACAAGATTTAGAATTCTATAAGCAGTATACCGAACTAAACCGTGATGAATTCGTGGCCTCAATACTGGACACTAAAAGCTGGACAAGTTTTGGTGCGTACCTATGGGCTTCGGTGATTTTCACATCAAGGGCTTTCCCTCATGAAATTATCGATAGTCATTGTCAAACTGGACAAGCCATATTACTTCCAGTTATTGATCTACTGAACCATGACAATTCTGCAAATGTTGAATGGACATTGCAGGAAAATGAAGGGAAACAATATTTCTCTTTATTGAACACGGATTCCCACCAACAGGGATCAGAAGTTTTCAATAACTACGGTGCCAAAGGTAATGAGGAACTTTTGTTAGGATATGGGTTTGCTATCAAATCTAATAAGAGCGATACTGTGGCACTGAAGGTGAAATTACCAGCTCCAGTAGTGGCTGGTGCAGAGAGTTTTGGATTCAAAGTCCCCAAAATTGAAGATTATACACAATTTGCATTCTTGAGTGGAGGCGAAACTGAAGCGGCAAAGAGGGAATATGATGAGGAAGAAGGGATGCTCTTCTATATCAATCATCATAATCTACAACCTGAAAATTTATTGTTATTATTCCAATACCTCTCCAAGGCTGATTATGAATCGAAACCAACCTTGAGAACCAAATTTGAAGCCTTACAACGACTAAGAGGTGCTCTTGAATACAAGTCTGCCCTTTTGAAGCAACATGTCACGTCCAATTCTGATATTGCACCTTCAATCATTGAAAATGCAACAAATTACAGAGACGGGCAAAAACAGATATATAAACAAAGTTTATCAGCTATAAAACACACAGAAAAGCAATTATTGCTAGACTATAAGAGTCATGTCACTACTTTAAAGAAGATTTCCAAAAGAGATCAGGCCTTGTCCGAACTCACAGGTTTGGCGTTGGGCTATTCCTCATATGAGAAAATCGAGGAAAATGACATGATTGACCATGCCCTGTTTTTATGGGTGATATCGCATGCCCATGACTTGCCAACAGACTATAAGCCATATGAGAATATCATCAAGTCTTACCAAAGGGCACTAGCATCCCCAGACCAAGAACTAGTGGAAACATTCAGAGACGTTGCAGAGTTCTTCAAGGCACAAGTCGATACTGATATTAGTCGCTATCTGACTGCTGAAAATATCGCTGCTGCCTCAGAGGCCATTAAGCAGAACGCATATATAAGAATCAGTAACGACGAGATCATCTTGGTCGAGCCAGTGGAAATATAAGCTGTCCTTTCATCGAATAAATTGTAGTCTCCATACTAAACATCGCGAATATTTTGGATCTATTGAGATTCGGAAGGCAAGACATAATGAAACCTCAAGTTTTATGGGAACCATCAACACTCCACCAAAGAAGAGGTTGTTGCTTATTGGCTGGTGTACTATATACTTAACATAAAGTGAGAGGAAAAGGGCGAGATGATCCAAGGTAGAGTTCTTGCAAGAAGAGCTTACTCTACACGGAGATCCATAGAGGATGCCTTCACAAAGCGTCTTGCTGAGTTGGAGAATGAGGTTGTCAAAGAGAACGATCCTCTACTGGGGGCTTCCCAAACATCTCTTATAGACAAAGATCCCAAATTGTTGAAACTTGGAGAAGAACTGGAGCGGAAGAAGTTTGAGCATGATAATCAGAAACTAATATACGCTTCCAAAATACCAATATACGCCGGGAAACAAACTAGAGACATTGCATTCTCACAACCTTGGACTGGTCAGGAAACACAGAAGGAGTCAACATTGCGTATGCTTGTTGATAAACACAAACCTTTGAGAATGAAGTCAGACGTGAAGAAATTAGCTGGTGCTAAGGAAACAGTGTTGGATTATAGATTAAGCAAACATGCTGATCCTGAGGCTGATAGTAAATTCAAAGAGTTGTACCAGGAAAGATTCATCCCCATTGGATCTTTTGATAAGATCAAAACAATTGCTGATGCTAGAATTGAAGAACATATGAAACAAGGTGGATTTCAAAACATCCGTAGAGGTGCCAAATTGGAAGGAAATAACGTTAGTGCGTATGTTGATCGTACAGAACATCATCTGAATAACATCTTGGTGAACCAAAACATCGTTCCTCCATGGATCGAAAAACAAGGTGGTGTTAACTTAGAAATTGCCAATTTCCGGAAAGAACTGATTGATAAATGGAAAACATATATTGCCTTGAACCATATTGAGGATCATAAAAGGATGCAGAAAGAGTTCGCTGCGAAGTATAATTCACAATATCAACATAAAGTAAAATCACTCAATAGCTCGATTAGGACGTATAATCTACAAGCACCCATGCCTACCCAGAAGTTCTATGCAATCCAGGAAAAAGAGCTTCAAAGATGTTTCGATATGGTGGATGTTCCAAGTGTTTTGAAAGAACATAAGGAGGAATTACTGAGAAGGAAATTGAAGAATGAAGCACAACCTGCAACTAACCAGGGTTCTGGGTTCCTGTCTAGGTTATTCGGGTTTGACTAATCAGACTACTTGTTTATACGAGCTTTTAATGAATCTAATGAATATGTATTGACTTGTGTAAGTAAATCTTAAGCCACTTCTTCCACTACAACAGGTGTTTTCTTATCTTTATTCTTCCCCTTTCTTCTAACTCTGGTATCTTCAGGATTGAACCCGGCAGAATCACTACCCCATAGAGCCCAATCTGGTGTTCTAGAAATATACTCTAATTTATCAAATTGTTGACCGCTTTTCAAAAGTTCAAAGAATTTAGCATAGTCAATATGTGTATGCCATTCACCATCGATTTTAAATTGATTGGAACCAACCAAGATACAACAAGAATGTGCGTGTTCTGCAGCAATACCATACCCCAATCCTCTTTTATTCAATTCATCAGTCAAGTTTCTAACGAAATGTTGACACTCTTCATAAAATGGAATGTTTTGCATGGTTAATGGATTACCGTTACCACTTGAAGACCCACAGAAGGTAGCACCTTTGATTTCAATCAATGCTGGACGAGCCCTTTCAACCAAATCAGCATAAGCTTCAGCTTCAGTCATGTTGAAACCTTTAACCAAAGTTAATCTGAAAACTGTTCTTTGATGAGATTGTGAGGTACGTAAGATATCCAAACATCTGATTAATCTTTCCCAATAATCCTTGAACAATGGTCTATCAACTTTTTTCAACTCATTCTTGGTTGGAGCATCAATGGAAACGTATAGTTGAGTAACTTTATGTAAAGCCTCTAATTGATCAGGATGTTGGGCATTACAAACCAAGAAACTTGAGATTTCCTTCTCGTGTAACATACCAACGAAATCATTGATATATGGATAGAAAATTGGTTCACCAACTAGTGATAAGGCACAATGACGAACTCTAAAAGCTTCAGTGAATCTATCAGCAACAACACCAGGAACACCTCTCATTTGTTTTATTTTAGAATAATGACCTTGTAAAGCACCTTCCAAAATGACATCTGGTTGATCCACTTGCCATCTCCAATTGGTACCGACAGGATTTGTACCATGTCTCCAACAGAAGACACATTTGTTGGAACAGGACAAAGATGGTGTTGTTTCCATACAAAGATGAGATCTGATACCATAAAATGCATATTTATAACAAGATCCACGACCACGTAATGCAGATTTCGTCCATCTACAAATCTTCACACCTGAATGAGAACCAACAATAGTATAACCTTGTTTGGTCAAACTCTTGAAAGTTGGAGAATTTTTCGAAACCATCTCTTTAACCTCAGTGAGATTGGAAGCTTTTTCAGATGATCTCATAATTTTACCCATATCTTCCACGTCAACTAATGTATCTTCACTTTCACCAGATGAAGAATTAGCATCGGCATCTTCACCATCGGATTCTTCAGCATCTGAGTCTCTGTATTCATACAATATTGGCTCGTCATCTTTCAAAGCATCAATGTACATATTGATCCATTCAGTAATTTTCTCATCACCAGCAGTCTTTATACAAAATTCACCCACTGGGAAAATTCTTCTAGCACCCAATTTACCTAACCAATAATCAGTTCTTTTGGCTTGGTAACAAAACTTATCTGGCCAAGATTCCATATCACCAAGACCTAAAACAGTAAATCCTAAAAGTTTCTTCAATGGGTATTTATCAACTCTAAAATCTTGATATGTGTCTTCTAATGTTTGTAGGAAATAGTCGATTGGAGAATCAACATCATATGAAGGTAAAACTAGACAATAGATCAAGTTATCCAAGTCTGGGACTTTCACAAAGTAGTCATCTAGATCCGTCACGTCATCAAGGTTGATTAATTGTGGTTTGTTTTTCAATGCTCCTAGCAAATTTAAGGTAGATACTGATTCGTAAAGCGTTTTAGCTGATCTCTCGGAAGAACCAGTCAATGAAGAATAAAACACAATAATGTTTGAGTCTAATAATGAAGTGTTGGCTTTGGTCATTGTGGTTGGTGGTTCCTTTTGCTTGGATTGTAAACCTTTGGATTTGATGAGCTTTGGGACTCTCTTCACCCTTGGCTTAGGACTACTAGGCCTCCTGTTTGAGTCAGCTAGAGTATTAGAAGTAGCGCTCTTTTTAGCGAAAGCAGTGGTGAAATCAACAGCGACTGGATCATCTTCTTTAGCCTGTTCTCTACTCTGGCCAAATCCCTTCTTCTTCTTCAAACCGGACAACGTCTTCTTGTTGTCTTTCTTCTTGTCCTTACAAGTACAAGCAGCACCACATCCACCTTCTTTCTTATGCTTATGTTTGTGTTCGTGGTCAGCTTTCTGAGCCAATGGGGCCTCTGTAGTCTTTTGGTCTCCCAAAGATTGTTGTCTGATAAATAAGAAATAAATGACTGAAGCGAAAAGAGCGATAGACACTCTTCCACCAGATAATGTGTATGCCAATATGGCACCAGAAAAAACTATTGAAGTGGGTATTTGGAAGCTCATCTCAACTCTATGTTCTATGCAATTGATATAAATCCCAGCTGTGTAGGTGAATAAAAAAAAATTCTATGTATACACAACACTGGCCAACCTTCGCAGTTTCTTTAACCCAGAATTCACTCAGTTATATATTGTTAAAAGTCAACAACTGCACAAAATTCACAACGGCTTCGATCTGCTTACAAGTCCATCTTTAATCATGTTGACAAATTATTCCGCTCTCATTCGCTTTAAAAATCAGCAGAAATTTTTAGTAAAACACGTTGTGAAATGGCAGATGAGAGAAAGCAGATTATGTAATGTTAGTGGATTCGCTTACTAAGAGATATACGCTACAATGTTTGAATCATTTTTAAATAGGTTTTTGTAATACTCATAATGTACAAGGGTTGTTCTTATCTTTTTCCTTCACACTGGTCTCTGATCTGGTAGCAGAACGATCTTCCAGCACTCAAGTTCGTTGTTAAAGAGGTGGGTTTATAACGTGGCTCCTTATTACTTTGAATTTGAACTTCAAGTGATTTCAAAAGAGACTCTATTTGATCATGATGATGTACCGGATCTGCTAAGATGTACAATACGTCACTGACCTCTTCTTCTTCATCATCTTCTTCATCCTCATCTTCCTCTTCATTTTCTTCTTCGTTATCCTTTTCATCATCCTTCTCTTCCTCCTGATCATCTACTTCTTCCTCTTCCCCTTCAGATTCTTCATCATACTCATCCTCTTGCTCTTCCTCCTCGTCGCAATAATTAGGTAGAGTCAAAGCAAATAAAGACAACTTGTGGCTGGTGTGGACATAGGTCTTCGAATTATTGGCAAGTGATTTAACAAATGATCTTAAATTCGGCTTACAATTTGGCTCATGGGCTTCATTCATCTCTAGAGAAATCAATCCGTTTTGAACAATTTCAGAGTCTTTGAGGAACTGCAACTTCACTTCTTCTTCGATGCTCATAGTATCATCCATTGCATTGCGACAACAGGTACATTGATATCTTTCAGTGAATTCCAAGTAGCGATCATAAGCCTGAATTACACTTAAGTAATCGTATTGGGCACTGGTAATGAAAGTCCTCAACACTTTTCGAGCTCCAAAATGATAAGTGTTTACATTCACGTCAATTTGTCTATATTTTTTCTGGGTGGTGTTCATCAACTCATCAAAATCTCTCTGTGAAAGTCTTCTTGATGAAAAGGCTCCAAAAGAGTAGTAGTGTGAGTCAATGCAACTTGGGTAGCCCATTGTGGCAAATTTTGTAAAAGTATCCACTCCTCTGGTCTTGGTGCTTAGCCTCATTAGCTCTTGTTGTTTTTCGAAACCATTCATCATATCAGATATAAGAGAGTTCTGTTTAGACTTCATATATGACTGCATTTTTGTTTCCTGCTCGTCTCTCAGTTTCTGTTTGGCCTCCAATTTTTCCCTATTCTTATTCAAATAGTCCTTGTAGTTTAAATCTCCCACAAAAACTTCATAACAGTCTGATAGATCCGTCATATTGCTTTCAGTATTGTTGATACCATCGATTCTATCTTGTTCATCAAGCAACGTGTTGCATACGTCGTTCAAGCTGTCTAATTCAGGCAAAAAGATAAGAACAACATCCCTTTCGCCATTTGCTTCTCCAGTGCCATGATCTTGGCTGGCAATTTCGAAAGCTGCAACATGTGCTGATCTTTCGTCTAGTGGGTCAGGGATTTTATCATTGAAGGGCATAAATCTGGCTGATTTGGACTCCATCAAAGGACCCTGTTCAAAGACTAAAGTCTCTTCAGAGATATATGAAGCAACAAATTCAAGCTCCTCCTCTTGCTCGCCAGTACAGGACCCACAGTTGTTATCGAAAAGTTCGTATTCCAACTTTCGTTTCAACTTTCTGACACCATTCTCTATATCACCTCCATACAACTCTGGAGATCCAAAGTACATGAAATCCCTTCCAAAGTATAAACTGGTGGGAGCTGCTGAAAGTGGAGCGTCGCAATTTTCAATAGCATTCAAGATTTCATCTGTGCTTATTTTCTTTGAAGCTGCAATGAAAAACTTGACATCTCCCATGTTCTCATAGAAGCATGGAAGATTTATATGATTTGAGGACGATTTACTTCTTCTTCGCTTAGCGCTAGTTTTCAAGGCTCTTTTCAAGAGCTCAAAAGGTGAAACAAGGGAGTCACCATCTTGTTCTTCAACGTCAACTTCATGATGATGATCAACACTTTCTTCAGTATCATCAGTGTCCTCTAACTCTGACTCTTCAGCTGTGTAAATAACAGCATCAATTTCATCTGAAGAGGAGCATTTATCAGTATCAGAGACCTCAGTGATTGTGAGGCTTCCGATGTCCAATTTAATGGTTTCTGTAGTTTTTGCGGTTTCTGTGGTTTTACAATGTTCTGTCATTGTTTATCGGTGCAATATTAGATGTATAGCTTTCTGGGGGTTTTGTTATAATTGTTATAAAAGTGATTTATAGATGAAGTAGAAGATAGAGAGAGGAAAGAATACATTAGGAAATTGAGCTTCTTAAATACAATTTCTGTCTTTGTGGTAATAGCTTTTATCAACCATTATAGTCCTCATATGGACGTTTGAGCTCTATCTTTTTATACCACAAAAACCAATATGATAAAACATCTCAAGTACGCGCAGCAATGGGAAGAATCGACAATGGATTACACTGCGTTGGCAACCAGGCGATCGTTCTTTGGTTCGTATTGATATTAGATGCTCTCCTACAGTCGAGCTTTACCGGCATGTTTTTTGACCAATAGATAAAATCATGTATATAATATACCATAATAATTAACTCGTAATTTAAGGAAGGGTGGATGAAGAAGCCATATATATATTCACATTGTGAACGTAGCTATTTCAAGTCTCAATAATTCCAAAACCAGCTATAAGCTCTAGTAACATCTGGTATCAATATCTAGTCATATTAATCAAAGTATGTGAATGTATCAATATATTTAAAAAAAAAAAATCATGGAGCTTGGATCAAAAAAAAACTCAGCTTGTATACAACATCATAATATACTCAATGAGAAACAAAACCAATTTGGATCAAACTATAATATATCCAAAAATAACAATAGGACTTATGAAGGAAATGGTCCACTCGTGACCTAGTGTTCAAAACACGAAATTATATCTCCATTCTTGTGATCCTAAGTATCGTTGAGAGGACGTTTCACGATCCACCTGCCTGCTCTACTTCCAAAGCGAGACATTTGAAGTACAACAACTGAAGGTGTTGCTGGCATAATATGGAGCTTATCAAACTCCTGTCTAACCTGCCATAAAATCAGACATATTATTAATGGGATCAATTTGACTTACTAGTTATTAACCCTTGTAGCATTGATAAGATGAGCTGGATCCTACTACCGAAATTCAGCACCCCAGTCACCATCGTAAACCAAAAGACAACATGCAAAGTACTTTATGATTCAACTTGAAATTGGGAAAAGTATATTTCAGAGGACTATTCACAGTCCACCTGTCTGCTCTACTTCCAAAGCAAGACATTTCAAGTACAACAACTGAATGTGTTGCTGGCATCATTGAAAGTGACCAGCTTCCTGTTTAACCTGCCATAAAATTAAACACCTCCTTTTAAAATTGATTGAATCAGCAACGAGTGCATTCACACCGATGACTATTCATTCCGTCTTGTTTAACAAAAGTAATCCTTTACTTCACTATAACTTGTGGTCATTTAACCCCTGAATATACATCTCTTTTGAGTTTCTAACATGAGATGGTATTTCTTTCATCTCGAATCTGCTCCATGAATCAAAGGCATCAAAACAAACCTTTGATTCTTCCAATTACCAAACATGCACTTATATGATGTTGAAGTTTAAACTTCGTAAGCTGTGGAATGAAGACTGGAGACGGGGCAGGAGCCTGGGTTGTTAAACTTCTAGTATCCCAGGCCCCTGGAGAAAAGAAAAAGAAGAGGTGGGAGAAAGAAGAGAGAAAAGGGAATTTTGGTGCCTTTTATATCTAGAAGAACGAGAACTTTGCGCTCTATTTCGCTGAGCTTTAATAATGACTTCTCAGTTCTATTCTTCGAAAAGAGTATGTGCTCTTATTTCCACTTATTCGGATGACAGACACCAATGATCTTTCCAATTCGTTTCTACAAGATAAACACAAGTATTAGTTCGTTCAATTAAAAACAAAAATCTATAACTTCCTTTCGGATGATTTCTCTAAGTTCTAGTTGTATTTGGAAAGCAAAGAGAGAACCAGCACCAAATTCGATCGTCGCCTTTGAAGATGGTGGTGTTTCCGATTTATCAAGCTGATGCGCTATAGAGCACAAAGGTAATCTCAAATTATCTGGCTCGACGTTTGCAAGAATGAGAAAGAAGTCACGGGGCGTTTCACTTTCTTCATGGATAGTCTTATTGTTTTCATGAATGAAATCATTCATGAATAATTTTGATGTTTTGCTTTGTACTTCATATCTCCCATCATCAGTGGCAAGCGAATGAATAAAAGACCTTAGCTCTGGTCTACAGCAGTTTTTTTTAGGGTCCTCCATTCCCACGCTAATGATAGAATTCTCGACAATTGAAGCATCGTCAACGAACTGTTCCATCTCCTTTTTGACAAGAGTCATATCCTTCTTCGAGTAATGACATAGTGGGTGACGACAATTGCGACATTGATACCTGTCCATAAAATCTAAATAACGGTCATAAGCCTGGATTGCTTCTTGATAGTTAAACTGAGAGTCAATGATCAAAACCCTTGATAACTCTTTATCACCGAGTTTATAAAAATTAACAGTCACATCTGTAACTTTGACAGATCTCGAGAGTGATTCAAAATGACTTCTTAAAAGTGGACACGATGTAAATGCACATAGTAAGCCATAACGTTCAGGGTTCCATCCTTCGTGATAATTAACGCAATGGCTGGATGATGGCAGTTTTGTCAAATAAGAAAGCCGGTTATCTTCTTCGAGTTTGTATAATCTTTTTTTAACCCCTGATATAACAGACTGATCGAATGGTTCTTCATCTTTATCCACAGTAGTCATGTATTTAAATTTTGCCTTCTGACCCTCTCTCACAGCCATCTTGAAATCCAAAGTTTTCTTATCAAGTTCCTGAAGACGCGGGTACCTCAACCCTCCAACAAACACTTGAAAAGAATCAGCATAATCGCACAATCTGGTACGATCCCCTGAACCTCTAGCCAATCTCTTCCTTTCATGATAAAGCTCCTTGAATACATCCAATAGGTTCTTATTCGCGCCCATGATGATAATAACAACATTTTCAACTTTTGGTTCATTTCCATGGTCGCTTATACTGAAGGATAAGAGCCTCATCGGTTCTCGCCGTGTTCGAGATTTGGTTTCTTTAAAAGGTACGTGTCTATGTTCTCTCAATATTGGTTTTGTTTGGAGGTGCTCTTTTTTGAACCTTGAGATGTGACTCTTTTGAAGAATATGCCGTTTTTCATCAACAACATCTCTCACAGTTTTCTCCAAAACGAAAGCATCATTCGAAAGTATTGTAGCCAATTCGTTGACTGTTGTCTCTTGAGCATCTGTGCAAAATCCACAATGTGTATCTTGGCTTGAAACCTCAAGATCAAGTTTGCGTCGAATCCTAGTAATAGAATGATCAAGCACGGCACCTGATACATTTGGCAACCCAAAAGACATCTTACTTTCGGCAGATGTACCAGTAAATCTGTTGATCTTGTACTTGGAAATGGAAGCTCTACTCACAGACATATGATCAAGGAGCTCAGTTGTGCTCAATTTTGTGGTGGAAATTATGTAGAATTGATCATCACACTTTTTTTCTTTGTTTCTGATAAAGTGTGGAATGGAAATATAGTGTGCATCAACAGCTGTTATGGTGCTCTTCATCTTCGCTCTGGCCTCTAATATATTTTTAAAGATTTTGAAAGGAGACTCAGTCGTGGAGTCTTCACAATAGCTGTATTCCTCGCAGGCTTTCAGCATCGCTTTATCTTGTGCACTAAGGCTTCTATCTTTGGGTTTCTTTCCAACTTGTTTCACAACATCTCCTTGTGGAACAGGACGAGAACATAAATGGTCACCATTGAAATATTTTGCCCTATTTAATATGCTTTTTGGAGCTAGTGATGGTTTTTTCCTAGACATTTTAGCTTAGCCAGTGTGGTATAGGGCGTTATATAGGGTGGTATAGTTGTCTAGTTGATGTGAGTTTGGCAAAATGAATACTAAACCAGCCTTTGAACTTATATGAAAGAAACTGAATAGTGAATGGGAGAACCATCAGAGCTCTACCTTTTTGGATAGGGCTCTTATCCCGGCAAAGTAGCATCTTTTGAAAAGTGCACAAATAGCTGTTGCTGTACCATTTTAACAACTCAAGTTACATCACCAGCTCATCACAGTACAATACAACGCAGTAAAGAGAAAGACAGTTTGTATTTGTATATAAAGACTTTGGGTGGTAGGGGCACTTCAGAAAGATAGCTTATCAACTAGTCACCTGATAATAAAAAATGCTTAGTAAGATATATACAGAACTACATTTTAGAGACTAAAGTTGTAAATGATATTCCATGTATATTACTTTGTGTCACTCGAAAATAGACTGCTTATGCTTTTTTTAAGCCTTTGGCGTTTTTTCAAGTAACGTTTCTTCATGAGTGTTTTGTATTCTTCTTCAATCTCAAAAGTGAATAAGCGTCCAGCTCCAATATGTAGATGACTCTCAATTCCTTTCCAGGGGTTTTCATTACTACGAAGCTGGTCCTCCAATGAGAAGAACCCTTTATATTGGTCATCTGCCTGATTTTGAGGCATGATAAGCAATAAGTGATCAAGGTCATCTTTCTCTTCTCGAGGTATCTCACAGACGAAAAGAATTGAAGAATGGGCTCGGTGCTTGAATCTTCCATCCTTGGTAGCGAGAGAGCGGATGAAAGTTTGTAAATCATTGTTATTAGCAGCAGTACCCAAGCATATGATTGCATTGCGGATGGTTTCTGAGTCTTTCACAAATTGTTTCATGGCATTCAATAAATTTTCATCATCCAAGTTGTAATTCTCCAAGGAATAAGTACACACCAAACATTGGTATTTATTCGCAAACTCTAGGTATCGGTCGTAAGCCTCGATAACTTCTTGGTATTCATATTCAGGGTTCATGATCAAAGTCCTTGATAAATCTTTATCATGGATTTGATAGTTGTGAACAATCACCTGAATCACAGCTTTGTGGTTTTGTGGATCTATTGACAAATAATGATTTATGAACTCGCCAACTGGAAGATTTCTAGTGGCGAATCCATAAAAATTTTCATCTTCAACTTGATCAAAATAGGTGTGGAGTTTGAAATTGGATGATGCTTGATAACCCAATACTAACGAAGTATATTCTCGATCCAATTTTTCCAACGAATCCTTGACGAATTTAAAGGGCATTTTCCCCTCTGACAACCTGTTTCTTGCCTCATTGATTTCGAGTTGCCTTAGTTGATCTACTCTGAACTTTTTCTTTTTCTCAAGTGTCTCTCGATCTTTTGAGTTGAACAATCTGATATACAGGAGATCCCCAATGAACAATTTGTAACAATTCGACATATTTCGGAAATATCTTGGCCTCTTGTTGTTTTCGAAAACGTTTTGATAATCTTCACACATCTTTTTGGCAATGTCCACAAGACACACTCTCTTGCTTTTAACTATCAAAACAATATCCTTCACTCCACGGAGCTCAGCTGTTTCACTACCTGCAATTTGTGCTTCATCCCGAGGGAGCTCGAATGCTAGTATATCCAACTCTTTATTCTGCATCCGATGTCTTCTGTTATTGAAAGCGATAAAGTCTTCACTATAGCAATTTTGTAATGGATGTTCTTGCCCTTTATGGAATCTGGAAATCATGGTCTTTTTGTTTGTAACATAGTTGCCTATTGATTTTTCATGAATTGTTCTTTCCATTATCAATGTTTTCCGAAATATATTACTCGTCATGAAAGAGAGTTCACTTTCCTGTATTCCTGTAAGGCCATTACAATGCTTACAATCACTCAAAACTTCCACGTCAAACTTACGGTGGATACGACTAACCGTATCTTGGACGTGAAGCCAGTTAAATTGAGGCTCAGCAAAAGTGACAGCACCATTTACTTGATGATTTCTGAATCCAAACCAATTTACTGTGCGAGTTGCTATTGGACCTATATCTGGATCCATGAAAGAGTCAAAAACTTCTGCTGTAGTGGTGCTCCTTGTAGCCATTATCATGAACATTTCATCATCATTATCTTTTGGGTCTTTGCTAGTGAAGAAATACGGTACATTGGCATACTGGGAATGGTTGGACTGTGTGGTGGGTTTGGTTCTGGATGCCAATGATCTCTTGAATGTTTCAAAGGGAGACGACTGTGTGGTTTTCTGTGGTTTTTTCATCTCTTCCTCTTCTTCTGTCTCATCCTCCTCTTCATCTGCTAATTCTGGCTCTTCATCTTGGTTGGAATCTATCGATACGTCGTCAAGGCCTGGAAATACTGTATCATTTGAGCATAGTGACACATTGCTACTCATGGACTCTGTGTCTATCTGTTTACTCTTCACATCTCCTAATGGTGATTTATCAATATCTGGTCCTGTTATGTTGTGCTGAGTTACCAGACACACACCTCTTTGTTTGGGTTGGGACCTTGATTTCATCTCTCTTTAGTGTTTGTTATGATGATATCAAGTATTAAGCGGGAAGGGAATGAGCTTTGGAAACTCCTCAAAGATATAACCTTCATCCTTTATTCCCAAGTTAAAGAGCTCGTACCTAACGACACACCACAGATAGAACGTGTAAAGAGTTAAAGAGCTCTAATAAGAACTCATTATCAAGTAGAATACTCACCCGTATGATACTGGCAGAGTTGTATATCTGAATATCTTAATAGACAATTTTATGGTGAGTCCTACAGTATGAAAAGATCGGATAAAATTGCATTAAACAGCTTCTAATTACTCAACTTGTTTCCTCCAAGTGTCTCCTTCTCCTCCAAAGATCTCGTCTCCTATGTGCGCTGTAAAGCTTGGTCTTCTCTTTCTCAAACAGTAAATCATTGTACTTGTTATATTCACTCGAAATCTGATTTATGAAAAACTTTCCAGCATCAAATCGTACTTCATTCATGATAGGATAAGCAATGCTCCCCATTGTTTCAATTTGGTGCTTCAAGGCATACAACGTTTTAGTTTGAGGGTCCGTGGTCAAAACCATCACAGTGTCATCGACATTGGCTTCACGATTGGGGACCCTGGCTATGAAGAGCATCGAGGATGAAGATCTTTGTTTATATCTCCCATCTTCAGTAGCTAATGAATTGATAAAAGAGCGGAACTCTGGATTTGCAAAAAGGAAATCATCGTTAACTTTGCTATTCATTGATATAATACCATCCTGAACAAGGTGAGAATCTTTTATGAACTGAGAAACTTCATCATGGTCATCAGTAATATCGTAATCCATTGAAAACCGACATCCTTTACATTGATGTTTATCAACAAACCCCAAATAACGATTATAAGCTTGTAAAAGTTTCAAGGAATCATACTTGGGGTTTGTTATCAAAAATCTTGATAATTCTTTATCACCAATTTGATAATTATTAATAACCACTGGTATGATTTTGCTTTTAGCTGGATCTGAATCCCATAAAAGCGAGCCCAAGTTTTGCCATAACCCTAAAGGCTTTGTAGAAAATGCAAACAAATCTTTAGAGTTCCCAGCTTGTTCATGATATGAATAAAGACAATTTGTTGAGCTGAAATCATGAGAAATCTTGTTTGTTCCATGTGAATAGTTGATCGTCATGTCCAAATTGTGTTTGATGTCAGCAATAGGTGTATCAACCATGATCCCCAAGTCACGAAATTTTTTAGTGAGTTTGACGAAATCGTTAATTTGTTCCGATCTGTATGCCCTTTTCGCTGAAAGCTCTTTAGAATTGTTGATGTTGTATTCATTGTATTTAAAGTCTCCAACAAATAGCTTATAATCATCAGATAACTCCTTCACAAACAATAGAGCATCAGGTCCACGCAGAATACTATCTTGGTTAGCCAATAATATTTCCACTACTCTGGAAATTTCCATATCATGACTCATGGCAACCAATACAATATCATTTGGACCTTTGTTCAAAAGGTTTGGGATCTCATATGCAGAAATTTTCATTCTCTTGTGATATGTATGATGTGATTTCTTTGTATCAAAAGCAATCATTTGACGTGAATAGCAGCCATAAGGTTTACTTTCATGGTCCTTTTTAAACCTTGATACCCATGTCTTTCTATCAGTCTTTCTTTCAGAGTCACCAGCTGTACTTTTCTCCATAACCAAAGATTCTTGAAGTGCCCACATACCGGAATGCTTAAGTGCTGTTTCTCTAATCCCTGAGCAGGATCCACAATGGGTAGATGACCTTGTCAATTCATCGTCAAACTTTCGATGTAAGCGAGAAATTGTGTATTGAAGGTCCGCAAGATTTAAAAGTGGTGTTTTAAATGCCAACATATCTGAAGTTTCATGCTGTTCAATATACCTTGTAGCTACTGGTTGCGAGTTACCTATTGTTAATGCAATGATGTCACTTGTTGTTATCTTTTGAGTTGCAACCACTGTGAATGTTCCGTACTCCTTAGTTGGATTCTTGCTATGATTATTAGTGATTATGAAGGGAACATTAGCATATTGGTCATGATTAGAACCATGCGACTTCGAAACTGCTTTCCTTGCCAGTACTTGCTTGAATAAGACAAAGGGTGAAGGGCCTTCGTCTCCATAGTCTTGGTACATAGATTGTTTAGTCATGATTTGTTTACTTAATGCCATATTGTTTTATTATTGTTGCAGTATGTTTTGTTGTTGGGTTGTAGTAAAGAGTAAAACATGGAAGAAGAAATGAATCAAATTCTGAAAAGTGGGAAATGACCAGATATTTGTACTTCGATTTGGTTTTGTGTAACTTTTCAATGGATATATCAAAAGGGTATATAAGATCTCATAAAGATCTCATTCGTGGCCTCACAACCGAACATCATCTACAGACGGACTAAACAAGCCCAGCAAAGCTCCCCATAATAGCTCAACTGTCCACATTGGCCACATCCATCATTTTGTTCTCCCAAATACCAACGTCGTATCTTCTTTTCTTTGCCAAATTTTGTATTAAATTCTTATAATTCTTATACGTCTGTCAACATTTTCAGGGCAAAAAACACGTTTTTGAAAAAAGCGTCAACACTCAAAACTGAAATATCAACAATCACACCAGTTCAACAATAAGACCTCCCATAAAGACAAAGGGTCATTGCTTAAGCTGAGGCTCTATATCCCTACTGCAATTTCTTACCATGAGAATCGCATTTATCCACCCAGACTTGGGTATTGGTGAGTATTGACACCTTTATTTATTCGCTTCGATCGCTAACCATGATTAGGCGGTGCTGAAAGACTGATTGTTGATGCTGCTGTGGGACTTCAGAATGAAGGACACACCGTGCAAATGTTCTCTTCGCATTGTGACAAGACCCACTGTTTTGAAGAATTGAAAGATGATGGTGCCTTGAAAGTGAAAGTTTATGGTGATTTTTTACCAACCCAATTCTTGGGGAGATTCATGATTTTATTTGCAACTCTTAGACAATTATACTTGGTTTTAACATTGATCGTCAGTGGTGAGATTTCAGAGTATGATTTGTTTCTTGTTGACCAGTTGAGTTTCTGCTTACCATTCTTACACCTTTTCAAAGAATCTCGTTCCAAAACGTTATTTTACTGTCATTTCCCAGATTTATTATTGGCAAGACGTTCAAGTGCCATTAAAAAGCTATACAGGATTCCATTTGACGCATTAGAGCAATTCACTACATCCACTGCTGATAGTATAGTTGTGAATTCTAAATTCACCAAAACCATGTATGATGAAACTTTCCCATATATTAAAGATAACAAAGTGCCAGATGTCATTTACCCTTGTGTTGATCTATCCAAGGAGGAAATCACGCCTGAGACCAAAAGGGTTTATGATGGATTATTGGGCAAATCCGAATTTTTCCTAAGTGTCAACAGATTTGAAAAATACAAAAACATTGAATTAGCAGTCAATTCATACACGACATTCCGTAAATCAAATCCATCATCAAATTTGAAACTTGTTGTTGCTGGTGGATATGATAAGAATTTAGAAGCTAACAAACTTTATTTGAAATCTTTGGAAAAATTAGTATCAGATTCAAATTTAAAATCCGTTGTCATTTTCACCAATCAATATGAAGAATTTTCCAACAATATTGATGATATCAATGTCATTTTCCTCCCATCCATCTCATCCAATTTGAAAGAGCATTTACTCGCAAACACCAAGCTATTACTATACACCCCATCGTTCGAACATTTCGGTATTGTCCCATTAGAAGCCATGAAATTCGGTATCCCCGTCATTGCCGTGAATAACGGTGGTCCTGTTGAGACTGTTCGTTCTCTTGATGAGGATCCTGAACATGGTGTTGGATGGTTAGAACCAAGTGAACCTGCCCTATGGGCTGTCAAATTGGAAGAATCTTTGGATTTACCAAAAGAGAGATTAATCACTAATGGATTGGTTCAATTGAATTCAAATTTTACATTAAAAGTTATGACTGAAAATTTTGAAAAAAACATATTGAAAACTTTGGAAAGACCAAATGTTTCATATACATGGGAAAAATTCATGCATATTTGGAGAATACCAATTTATTTCATCTTGAGAAGTTATTTCAAATTTGAACCAATCTTGGTGTGGGGTATTATGGGTATCTCGTTCTTACCACCAAGTATCTTCCAAGTTATTGGGTTTGTTGCCTTGATTGGTGGGTATCTTGTAAGACCGGATTATTTCCAACGTTACGCCTAGTCTTATATCGACCTTTTTATACAATACAGCTAATTGGTACCTTTATTACAAGTGTAGTTCAAAGTAATAAAGAGATTGTTTAGAAAATACACACGTCATGAGAATTGAAATATTATCTTCTTTGAACATTCATACACCAAACCCACCATTTTCTTGTAATTGTTTCCGTTGTTGTTGTGCATTCAATTGCTGCATTCTTGCCAGGGCTTGTTGTTGTGGTGAATCGTTATTTGATAAATGATTAGCATTTACTTGTTGAGCTCTTGCAAACGCAGCAGCTTGGACTTGTTGCGCAGTGGGTTGCTGTGATTGTTGAGGCTGCTGTTGTTGTTGCTGTTGTTGCTGCTGCTGTTGCTGCTGGTTATTCTGTATATTTTGTGGAGTCTGTTGCTGACTATTCTGAGACTGTATGTTATTCTTATTCAACATGATTCTTTGAGGAGCTCTAACAAGGAACAAGTGGTCATTTGAACGATCAACATCCAACAATGCAGTACGACCATTGATACCACCAACACCATTACTATTTGTGATTCTTGGTAGTATGGCACCAGCAAACATTTCTCTCATTCTTAAGAAATTTGAACGAATTCTTGTGGGGACTAGATTCTTACGTTCCAATGGTAAGGGGAAACTTCTTGATACACCACTCAAAACTTGTTGAGTCTCTTCGTCTGAATCAAGAGCAGTTGGTCCACCATGAATCAACTCATCCTTTTCAGCTTGAGCCTTGGCAGCTTGTCCAGCTATTTTAACTTGATTTTTATGTTGATACGCGGCTAATAAAGTATCATAAGAAGCTGAACGACCAGGCACAGCTCTTTTGGCGCCCATTGAATGTGTTTTACAAGTTAACGATCTAGCACAATAACCACCATTTGGTAGGGCAACACCACATTGACGTTCAACATCAACAGGGCCTTTTTGTCTTGAAGCTGCCTTTTTCTTTGGTTTCGAGGATGTTGTAGATGGGTTGTTGTTATCCTTTTTCGATTTTTTCGTCTTGGGAGCTGTTATTGATGGTGTATCCAATTCATTTGGTGTTTGATCTTTTGAATCAGATACTAATTTCCGTTTTCTATTATTTGTTGAAGCTTTTGACGATGAGGCATCTTGATAATTTGTTTGATTTTGTTGTTGGAGTTTCTCTTCGTTCCTCTGCTTCATTTCTAGACAATTTTTGATATGTTTTGGTAAATGTTCCACTAATATTGGTCTATTGCACAAATTACAAACTCTATAATTTATGATTGAACTTAAAGGTTGTTTCAACTGTAGATTATTCTTTAGAAATGAGTTTTCAAAGGGAATTTCATTCAGATTTTCAAGGTATTGTCCAAGATCTTTCCAAACGACAGAATTCTCACTATTACTTGTAGGAGAAGTTGGTGAGTTTGTGTTGTTGTTAATATTCTCTTTAAGACCTTTAATCTTTGAATCCGACCCAAAACTTGATGAAACAGCCAATATGGAATCGGGTCCAGATGTCATAATCTACCCTAATGAGAAATAAGTGTTGATAAACACAGGTGAATGAATATTGATTCTTTTGTGTTCAGCTATTGTTACTGTGGATATGGAAAACTCTTTATTTTTCCTCCTTCTTTCAGCCACTTTGCGCAAAACACGATTCCAGCACCAGTAATCCACACTAATAGTACGCTATTCTCTCTAATATGATCACCAGAAAGACCCACAAATACAACAGCTTTGAATCTCGTGCCAAATTGCTGCAAAACCCTTCGTTTCTCATACTAAAAGTGTCAATTCTGAACCAACAAACATCTCGTCGCGAATTATTGGCTTTGCAGAGGTACCCGGACATCAACACTGATAAGAAGAATTCGAATTACTATGAATTAATATAATAACTATATATTATAATAGTATCGATCAATAAGTTTATGATATATATTAGATAGTTACTTATAATTGCTGGTAAATATTGCTATAAGCTATACTATAATCACTATACTCCCAATTTCTCCAAACTGTGGCGTGTGCTTACTCATCCACGTCGAGGCTAGTGAGAAATTCATACTTTGATTCACTACTATAACCACAAGGAATAAGATAAATACCCAAAGAGCCAATTCAATTAAGCTGTAATCATGGTCTACGAAAAAGAAGCCTATATTGCCAGACTGGCCGTCCAAAAGGCCTCGCTCCTAACAAGATCCATCTCAGAACAGATCATTGCTAACAGATCCTCCACCACTATCACCAAAGAGGATAAGTCCCCAGTGACAATTGGAGATTTTTCAGCCCAGGCAATCATTATAAATGCAATTAAATACAATTTCCCAAATGATGAAGTTGTTGGTGAAGAGGATTCAAATGACTTACAAACAAACAAATCATTAAGTGACCAAATTTTACAAATCTTGCAAAAAAATGATGTTGCTTATGGTGAAACTTATGGTGAAAATGAGTTATTAGGTGAGAAATTCACCTCTGTAGAACAAGTTAGTAAGATCATTGACCAGGGGAACTCCCAAGGTGGTAATAAAGGTAGAATTTGGGCATTGGACCCTATTGACGGTACAAAGGGGTTTTTAAGAGGTGATCAATATGCTGTTTGTTTGGCATTGATTGAAGATGGGATAGTTAAACTAGGTGTTATTGGATGTCCAAATTTACCAGATAGTTTCGACCACCCTGTTTATAAAGGTGGGCTATTCACAGCTATTAAAAATCAAGGGTCTTGGTATTCCAAATTATACGATACACAAATTGTTCAAGATTTGACTAAAACAACAAAGATTCAAATGAAAAACGATTTGAATTCAACAAAGGAGATCAAAGTTTGTGAAGGTGTTGAAAAGGGCCACTCGTCTCATGATGATCAGTTGAAAATCAAGACCCATTTGGGCATCCCGGTGAATCAAACATTGAATTTGGACTCCCAAGTGAAATATTGTTCATTGGCTAAAGGTCTTGCAGAACTATATCTAAGATTACCAGTTTCTGCAACGTATCAAGAAAAAATTTGGGATCATGCAGCTGGGAATATCTTGATAACTGAAAGTGGTGGGTTCGTTAGTGATATCAAAGGTAATGAATTGGATTTCGGTCAAGGTAGAACTTTGAAAAGTTCTGGTGTTATTGCTGGTAGTTTACAATTCCAATCGAAAATCATCGAGGCTGTAAAAGCATCTGTTTAAATATACACTAGAAAATTCACAAGTATTTAGCAATCACTTCTTCGATCGATGTATCACCTCCAATCAATGGGATGGTTTTTCTAATTGATTTATCATTCTTCAAACTAGCAACAACACTTGTAGCAACGTCTTCTCTAGAAACTTTTATCGATAGATAGTTATCTTTAAAATCGAAATCTTCATAACTTGCCATATATGCCTCTTTAGGAATTTTAATCTTGTTTGTACCGGCTTCGTCAACCAATGGACCAGGTTCTATGATTGTGTAATCCAATGCGGTTCTCTCCAAGAATTTATCAGCAGCTCTCTTAGCGATGTAATAACTTCTTAGTATTTCGTTATGATACCAGAAATCACGATCACTGGCATTGATCGAACTTAGTAGGACAAATCTCTTCACACCAGCTTCTTCACAGGCTTCAATCAACTTCAAAGCACCGTCCAATTCAACTTGAGCAATCTCGGCCAGGTTCTCGAACTCACTAGCACCAGCAGCATAGACAACAGCATCGAAATTTTTCAAAAACAATGCGAATCTAGAAACTGGTTCCTCGATGGCTAAAACTTCATACTTGGCTTTATTCGAAGTGGAAAGATCTTGTAAAGAACGACCTTTGGAAGGATTACGAACAATTCCTGTGACATCGAACCCATTCTGGGCCAATTGCTTAACGATTAGTTGACCAACACGGCCAGTAGCTCCAATAACTGCGACTTTTGACATATTTTTATAATTGCTATACCGAATTAACCATTACATTTTCAAAATCTCAAGGAGATTCGCCTTGTTTATATACCTTGTGGTTTGCTTTGTCATGGATGAGGTCATAACTTTGTTAATTGCTTAAAGAATTTCCTCGAATCTTTAATTTTTCTTTGTGTCACAACGGAGCAGATTTGTCCTACAGAAATTGTTACGTAGTGGTACAGTTAAATAAGCTGATATTGTCTAGAATCGATGTGTTTATACTACAAACGACTTTATAAATACTTAAATTGATGCAAAATTTTAAATAAGACAAATATCACCATCCAAAATTCTCAGAGTGCAAGTATACCTCATCGATCTTGGAGTCTCTCAACACTTTTTTCTGTAGTCTTGCCACACCATTTCCTACATCGTTTTGAAATGATGTCGTTCCAGAGACTATGAAGCAATTTTTCCCCTTTGACAAGTTTGTTGATTGTAAATAAGTTGTTATTTGTGGTTTGGTATTCATATGAATGTATAAATAGTTTTTATAGTTGTCGTGAGTGATTAGTGGTGTTGTAACCGTAGGTTTTTCATGTTTAAGATCCGTTGTTGATGATGATGATGATGATGATTGTATATCTATTTCAGGTTTTGGTAATAACTTTGGAGTTATTTCATTTGAATTTGTTACGAAAATCTCAAACTTGAACCCATCTAATGAGCCATTAACTTCCAAGATCTTGTTCAAAGCTTCGATCAATTCAGTAGAGATCCAATCGATACAATCCAAAGATTTGATCACCCAAAAGAATTGAACAGAGTGAACCGTACTTGATGGACTGTATAAATTGAGCACAATGTGTTCCAGAAAGGACCAAGTAACAGAGATCCCTGAACCCGTGGCTAATAATCCCACTTGATCAAAAGATAGCACATCACGAGCCATCCCACCATAAGGTCCATCAATAAATGTTTGGATCTGTTTGGCCTTGTCGTCTGATTGTAATAATTGATAAAGTTTCTTGGTTAACCCTCCATGAGGTTTAACAATCAATTTCAATTCAGTCAAGTTTTCAAATTTCCCTTTTTTAGGAATGGAAACAATGGAGAATGGATGATTGTCTAAAGTGGATAACCCATAGACAAATCTAATGAAAACATGTTGACCAGGTTCCCAATTCAATTCATATTCACCACCTTCAATTGGGATAACAACTTCAAAACTCCCACTTTGTGCTAATAATTTCAAATGGGCAGTTTTGGATTTAAAGCTATATGAATTGGGCTTGAAAGTAGTCTTTGCCAAAGCTCGATAAACCATTTGAAACGCCCAAAATGCCAATGTGACCCACATATAATAATCCGCTTTCAACTCTCCATAAACATGCCATGTCAACAAGGCAAAATAAACACAGCCAAGGATCCAATGAGAATGGAAAAACACTTCATATGATAACATCCTGGCAAATCTTGTGGATAATAAACATATTAGGATAAGAGCCACCAATGCAGCAATTCCATTGACATATAGGGCATCACCCAACATAACTGTGTGTAAATTTGCAGCACCACCTTCAGCAACGGGTTGAATAAAGAAAGGTACAGTATGAACCATTCCAAGAAATAAAGACCCCCAACCTAATGCCTGATGATAAATATTTAATTTCTCATAACTTATACCTGTAACATGACTGATAAAATTCGTCTTTCCTGATAATAGATATAAAAATGGTGTTAGTCCCATACACATCAAGCCTGCACGGACGGATAACTGTGGTGATCCAAACCCTTTACACTGTCTTATCCAAGGATGTGGAATGAAACAATATAGGAAGATAAATAATGTCGAAGCAACGAAAACGATCAATGTACCAAATGAAGATGGAAGTCCTGTTATTCTAGAGATCATCAGTGGTAATTTGGAATATGAGACATATCTAGTTGATGCTATCAATTTGTTCAAACAGATAGATCTAAAATGTCCCCTGAATCCTAATCTTTCATTTCTATAACTATAATCGTTATATTTATAATACATGTTTTTCAAAAACATCATAAAGATCAACACCAGTCCAAAATAAACAACATAATGCCCATAATTGGCTTGATAAGCCCATGCATTCTTCCCAGATTGGGAGATCGTCTCTAGGGTTTTGTAAAGATCTTTATCTGTATCTGCCAAACAGTCCAAGCCTTTATAAGTAACCGTCATGATTGGGAATTTCTTGGCTAGCTAGTCGTAGTTATTTGATTCCTAATTCACGAGATCTCATTGGGGTTTTATAGAAAAAAAAAATATCTCCGCTGAATATAAAGCATTAGACTAATAGATTGGAACAATAAGAAGATTTGAATAACAACGCTTATAATTTGCTCGTTTTTATTTGCTCATGATTACGATCAAAGATCTGGCTGCATTACTAGTCGCCTTTAACGTGAGTACAACAGTTGGATCCGTGGTGTATCATTGGTCATAAGAGAAGCTACCATAGTCTTTTCAATCAGCTACCAAGTCTAGTTTCTCATCACTTCTCTTTTGTTAAATCGTTTCCCAGTATCTCAAGATCTCTAATATAAGATCTGCTTATAAGCCGGATATGTGTTCCTGATCGGGGAACGCCTAGAGGATCCCGGGGCACTAATGATTTTGGCAGAGTGTATAATTGTGGATTTAAATTAATTGGTAAAGAGTTGAGTTATAACCAATTGGTCTTATTGGATGGTTGTGGAACCCAATTGATGTCGGTCTCCGATACTTGAACAGAAATTTCAAACAATTAAAATTGCACAAAACGAATTTATTGACAGCGGCTAAATTAACTAATTAAGTCAATTCACGTACTAGTATAAATATAGGAAAAATCCGCAATTTATATTGTATATATTAATTATAATTAGAAGATTTAATTGCCAACAAATGTTGCGATCATCAACGTTGTGTTTTGATCCATTCTTATATTGAACATCTTCCAAAAATTGTCTGAAGGTCTGATACGTGAACTCTGATATGTTTGGACATCCGAAAAAGTTTTCGGTTCTTGTTTTTGGTATAGCTAGCTATGATATATAACATATCAAAATGATTGAGCGGTTGAAAAAATCACTCTTAATCAATCGATAAATCTTAATGAGGCCGAGTTGAATTTAAGATATGAGTTTTACATACCTCGTCTATTTACTTCAAAGCCTTATATTAAATATTTTGTCATGTGTATGTTCTTGATTTGTAGTGATTTAGCTTGAGACTTTATATGCAATCTTACATAATTTCATATTGAAACTAATTAATATCAAAATTCACAGCGGCTAATTATAATTATTTCAATTAAGTCAATTTACAACTGGTACATATAAATATTGAAAAAATCCGCAAATTTATTTATTGCATTAATTGAATGTCTAAAACCAAATCCAACAGATCTGTTAACAGTAGTATCGTTGTGGCTCATCATGCTCTAGAGTTGTTCATACATGCATTGAAAGTAAATAAATTTGACGTCCTGCTGTGTTTCTGGGATCAAGATATTTAATATCAATATGATTAATTGACTGGAAAATCACTCGATCAGTCGATAAGTCTTAATAGGGCCGAGTTGAATCTACTATATGAGTTTTGCACACTTCTGTTGTTTACTTCAAAGCCTTATACAATATTTTAATACGTTCTCTTATTTTGTAGCATAAGATCATCAGCCAGTTATGATAATGTGGCGCTTGTTGGCCAATATCCATAGGTGATGTGTGAATTTCCAATATGATCATGTTCCTTGATTAAGTCATTGACAACATCCTTGAGCCCAGGGTGTCAACACCTCCGCTGAATATGACATATTGATTGGATTTGAGCTCTAAGAAGGAACTCTTTATAAACATTAAAGAGTATCGGAGACCGGTGTACTTTGATCAGTAATTATTATCAAGGACTCAATTTTAAACAAACAAATAAATTTGTAGCGGCTAATGTCAAGTATAAGTATAGAGATAACCCACAAGTTTTTCAAAATATATTCAATAATTTCTGCAATTTATTGAATAAAATGTCAACAATATTTTGAACCAACACTTTTGACATAAATGATCTGATATAATTAAGATATTTAAAAAGGAATAACTGTCAACTGATCTATTCAATTGGCGAATCTTAATAAGGATTGATGAATCTGTTATATGGGTGTCGCATGCGTCTCTTATTAGTTCTTCAAAGCCTTATATACGATTTTAATGAAAATTAATTTATTCTGTAGCGCTATAAGTACAATTGTTAATTATATGATTTGAGCTTGTAAAATAGATATGAGACATAGAATTTTCATAATATTCTATCCATGTTTAACAATACTTGTGATATGATTATAATTACATAATATATAGTAAAATTAGTTGACATTTGTTAAAGATATCTTATTTTTTAATATAGTAGATGGTGACCATTCTTTGTGATAATCGAGAGTAATGTTAATAAGACTAGTTACTTAATTACTTGATCACGTATTCTATCTTTTTGAGTTATCAACTAGCTTGTTGATTAAATCATGTGATCAATCAAGTCTTCATAAACTTTATCAATCCACAAAATCATTAATTTAAATTGACAGCGGCTAAATCAAATCAACATTCAACTTTTTTGTATAAATATGGGGAATAATCCACTTAATATTCACTTTTCTTAAAATTCATATATAAACTCTAATCACAAAATTATGATCGTCTAGATCTAGATACCTGTTTATGATATAAACTACATGTTCCAGTTATGAGTTGATTCAACTACTGGTGTTTTACATTTTTTTCCCACTCTCACACTCCTCAATGATAAATCAGATCTAATACTCTTTTGGCAATCAATTTGTCATTTGATGATGATTTAATTAATCAATTATTGGTTAATAAGGTTAAGTTGAATCTTACATATGAGTTTCACATACTTATTCTGGTAACTTCTAAGCCTTATATACATTTTTATGTCTATTTGTTTTGTAGCTTCAAAATCAATATTTTAGTACGTTAGTATATCACTTGGCGGCTGATAAACGCTACACGTATTGTTCTCTTGTTGTTTGTAGACTATGATAACAGTTGGAAAGTTTGGTAGCTGCCAATCTTCAAATTTATAAGATACGTTTAGGTTCATTATCAAGTCCAGTGTGGCAAAAATCTGTACTTTCATACCTCGTCAAATGATAGGAGATTGTCATGAATCTCAAAGATCGATATGAAATCCCCTTCCCAGACTCCCAGATCAAGTTATTAGACGTGATATAGTTGACCCAAGGCTTCAGCGCTTCTAATGATTTAAACTCAGTATGGCTTTAAGAGATCTCAAATGTATCGGAGACCGACACTTTAAGATCAATAATTAAATGAATCAAAATTGACAGCGGCTAATATTATTAAATTTAAAAGTATAAATAAGAGAAACAATCTACAATATATTTTGATTCAAGAACGAATATGAACACTTTTGAATTATTGCATGATAATTGTTCTCTGACCTTTCGGTATTCGAAGGCATTGTATTTCTTTAGGTATCCCATACTCGTGAATGTAATTATTTCTTGGGTTTAAGTCCCATCTTCTTAAGTGATCCGCAAACATACATCATTCAATAATTAGATCTATTTCAAGTCAATATACCGAATAATGATTTATTTAGTCAATTGATGGACCTTAATATGGATTCTTTGAGCTTGATATATATGAGTTCTTTCAGACTTTTTATATTCTCTTCAAAGCCTTATATTCGATGTTTCTACATGTTTCTTAATTTTGTAGCTTGACACGATATACAAAAGTGGTTTAAAACGTCTTTGTGACTACTACAACCATTGGAAACCAGCTCATATTTTATTGAGTCAAGACTATACAGCTCAGACTCTTTTCAAGGCATCTTTGATTTCCAAATCACCTTTAATCAATGGAATGAATTTCTTGATTGTAGAATCATTTCTTAAAGAATCAACAATAACCTGAGCAACATCTTCTCTTGGAATGGCAATTTTTTCAGCCTTTTCAGACAAATCATCAGCCAGGGCATTGACTTTAGTTGGGTCTTCGATTTTCCCCGTACCAGCATCTTCTTGTAGGAAACCTGGTTGTAAAATTGTCCAATCTAGATCATCATCTCTTGAGATCACCTCATCGGCATATTTCTTTGCAATGTAGTATGATCTCAATTGACTGCCCCACCAGAAATCACGATCTTGGGATCTGATGGCACTGACGAGAATGAATCTCTTGATGTTGGCAGCTTTTGTAGCTTCGCTAACTTTCACAGCACCATCCAAGTCCACAGCAAATGTGGCTTCAGGGCTACTACCACCAGACCCCGCAGCGTAAACAACGGCATCAAACCCCTTCAGAGTGTTTGTGATTGATTTCAGATTTGAATTGGTGATATCAATGTCTGTTGAGAAACTAACACCAATCTCTTTGAATTTTGGAGCCTGTGAAGAATTTCTAATGAATGCAGTTGGCTCGAATTCAGACTTGAGTTGGGCAAGTTTCTTGACCAAACGAGTGGCGACTTTCCCATTAGCACCGACAATAGCGACTTTAACAACCATTTTTTCCTTCAATTGTGTGGTTTAGGTGTCAATTTTAGTGTGGTGAAATAGAGAGAAAGGTGAAATTGCCATCGTTTATATAGGGATTTAGTCTTGGTGTTAGCGGCTTTAGCAATGTAAGACTGATTACATAAATGATGAGTGTACAGTATAACTTGGTGATCTTTTTGTCTGAAAAGTAACTGAATGGTGCTTAAAATCCTTTTAAATGCGTTTTGTGCGTGTATATCAGGAGTGAAAGAGACACCCACATTGTTGAGAGTAAGTGATTCCAATCAAACAGTTCGGATCCAAGAAGGAGCTCGGGAATCTATAGAGACAAGATGTCTCAAAGTGTCAGTTCATATGTATCGGATAGTTGGCTTGGAATCTGGTACCGTTGAGAACCTTTGAGCATTGATGTATTATTGTAAAACTGGTGAACATCCAACGATGCAAAGTGCTTTGATTCTGTTTCAGCTCAGATGGTCTGTTTATAAAGCCGAGGAGCTCACTGGGGGAGACTCTGTGCTAGGCCCTTTCATGTTAAAGTAAGAGTGAGCATAGAGGGAACTCTTGTCAGTAAAAGGGTATTGGCCAGCGAATATGCCTTTAAGCCTCTCGAAGTATCAATGTTTCCAGTGGTGTTGAAGAGGAATGATTGTGGATCTCCCCCAGTGGGCACATCCAACATAATCCAAAGCTATAAAACCACCTCAAGATCCCTTTCTTCACTGCTTAACAATAACTAGTCAACGACTACACACAACAAAGATGACTATGGAGACACCACAGCAGTTCAGACTCGCCTGTAGAACTACAAACTTCAACACTCAGACCTCGGGTCAATGTCCAGGGTATGCCCAAGCCAACTTACTAGTGCTCCCGGAGGATGCTGCACAGGATTTCATCGACTTGTGTGAAAGAAACCCAGTACCGTGTCCATTGTTAGCCATCACCAAACCTGGTGATCCAACTTTATTCACAAAGGGTCAAGGGACTGTTTTCCAACAGGTTAATGATGTTGATATAAGCACCGATTTCCCACAATACAATGTTTACCAAGATGGAGAGTTGATTGAGACCAAGACAAGCATCAAAGAGGAATGGGGAGATGGGTATGTTGGTTTCATCATTGGCTGCTCGTTCTCTTTCGAATACTCTTTGGCAAAAGCTGGTCTGGCCCCAAGGAACATGACAGAGAACTACACTGTGCCTATGTATCATACAAACAAGTTCCTCAATCCTGCTGGGATCTTCACCAACTCAACTTATGTGGTCAGTATGAGACCTTACAAAACGGAGGACATCCCGCAAGTGAGAGCCATCACAAGGAAGTTCAAAGCCACCCACGGCGAGCCTATTGACTGGGGGTTCGATGCATTGGGAAGATTGGGGATCAAGAGTCTACAAGACACGATATTCTCCAAACACGTCCCGCTAAAAGATGGAGAGGTCCCTGTGTTCTGGGGGTGTGGTGTTACACCTCAATTGGCTGCTGCTGAAGCCTCTGATAGGATCAAGGGCAAGTTCATGGCGCATGCTCCGGGCCATATGATCATCGTGGACATCACAGACGAGGAGATAAAAACATTAAAAGATTAATAAGAAATATTCATTACTGGTTAGTTGTAGTTTCCCTGCGAAATATATCTCATCTCATCGCTTTAGTATGGAAAAAAAAATTTCGCATATAAATCTCAGACACTAAATACTCCGAATCGAAGAACCACAAAAATGTCCAACACATCACTGAAAAACGCCCAACAGGTTGTCTCGTGGATCAAATCCAACCAAGGGTTTTGGAATGAAGAGCTGCTTGAGATAAAAGAGTCCAAACTGGGCGGTGTTGGAGTCTTTGCTAAGCAAGATATCGAGCCAACACTAACTCCAGAACTATTGTTAAGACTACCTAAAGAGTCTATTCTTTCAGCTAAAAAATCGTCCATTGGTAACCTAATCTATGAAGAACAAGTCGAAGGCGCACTTGCCCTGATGCTAGCATTCATTTATGAAAAACATTACGGAGATTCTTCACCATGGGCTGATTACATCAAGACTATTGAGTATAAAGATCAAGAAACTGATGAATTGATCCTACCTCCTTCACTATGGAGTGCCAAGCAGAAAGAACTGTTGAAAGGTTCTGAATTGGAATTGATGGGTGCATTGGATGACGAGGAGAATAAAGCCGCTTATGAAATGGCTTGTACGTTTGCCCTAAACCAACATGAGATTTCCCAAGCGATTCCAATTCCATGGGAGTTGGATATTGAAGAGAAGGATGATCGTGAGATTTTTGAAAAATATAAGCATTTCATTGCAATATCACATGCTATTGCCTCTAGGGATTTTGAAATTGATGCATTCCATCAAGTCGCATTGGTTCCAGGTGCTGATCTTTTCAATCATACAAATAAACCAACAGTCAGATTTGAAAGTGTTTTCGATGTGTGTGATAAGTGTGGATCTAGTGATCATTGTGATTGTATGGATAGCGAAGACGAGGAAGGTGATGAGGAGTCTGATGAAGAGATGAGTGAGGATGAAGGCCACAGTCATGAACATAGTCATGATGAGAGTGAGGAAGAAGAAGATGATGAGGAACAGGATAGTGATTTTGACGAAAATGGACCAATTGATGAGGCATTGATAGAGAGGATTGAAAGAGCCCTACAAAGGGAAAAACAGGAAGAGGCCAAACAGGAAGAAGAGAATGAACAAGATCCAGAGCATAAGCAAATGATTTTGGAAAACGATGCAGGTGGTAAAGTACTTGCTGATGAATGTTGTGACATTGTCTTGATGAAGAAAGTTGTTAAAGGTGAAGAGTTATTTAATACTTATGGCGATTTTAACAATTCAATCCTACTTTCGAAATATGGGTTCGTTATACCAGAAAACAGTGATGAAACAGTTGGGTTGGGTGTTCAGTTCCTCAAGATTAAAAAGGCCAATAAAAAGCTATATGCTAAACAGTTCGAATGGTGGGGGGCTCAAGGTTATGAAATGACAAGGGCCCTTTTCAACACTAAGAAGAATGATGCTCATGGCTGTGATGACGACGAATGTGAAGATGACCATTGTGATGATGGTGGATGTGAAGACGGATGCTGCGATGACCATGGTGATGAAGACGAGGAGTTACCAAACTGGACATTGGAGGTTGGATTGGATTCAGATGGTGAGCCAACCCCTCTGACGTATGCACTTGTCAAACTATTATCACTGAACAAATTGGAACTTTCCAAGTTTTTGAAAAACCCGGAAAAGATTAATCTACAACTATTAACCACGAATAGCTCCAAGGCCTATAAAATATTGAAAGAAGTTGTCGATCTAAGAGCTAGTCAATACGATAGAGATATCAAATATGAGAAATATGCCAAATCGAAAAATCACAGAGAAAGAACCGCAGCCCATTTGGTGTTGCTTGAGAGAAAGATAATCAAAAGGGCATTGGAAAACATTGCTAAAAGGGTATAGAGATTGATATTGATTACTTTCAAGCTAATAATTGTAGAATCATATAACACTCCTACGTAATGCCTGGCCAAGGTACAGTATTGAATCCTTCGAGATCTACAAAATAATAGGAACCTTTCGAAACAAAGATGTTCCACATTTACAAGTGATATAATCCAACCCTCAATGAATACTCTCCAATCAAAACACTATACAAAGAGTCCTAAACGAGTAGTAATATTAGTAGTAGTAGTAGTAGTAGAGCCAATTCCGAGCCCTAAAATATTACCCCGGAATACGCTCCCTCACGTGACCAAACATTTTGTCGATTTTCAACAACTGAAAAATTTTGCATAAAAAACTTTTCAACGTTTTCCAACTCTTTCTCTTATTCTTCTAAAAGGTTGCCATATTACTAACTAATTAAATAGATCAAAGATGTCTCGTCCTCAAGTCTCAGTCCACTCTATCAAGGGTGAAGTTTCTTCAACTTCAGTCCCATTACCATCCGTCTTCTCTGCTCCAATCAGACCAGATATTGTTCACTCAGTCTTCACCGCTGTTAACAAGAACAAACGTCAAGCTTACGCTGTTGCTGAAAACGCCGGTCATCAAACCTCTGCCGAATCATGGGGTACCGGTCGTGCTGTTGCTCGTATTCCACGTGTTGGTGGTGGTGGTACTCACCGTTCAGGTCAAGCTGCCTTTGGTAATATGTGTCGTGGTGGTCGTATGTTTGCTCCAACTAAAACTTGGAGAAAATGGCACGTTAAGGTCAACCATAACGAAAAACGTTATGCGACCGCTTCTGCCATTGCTGCCTCAGGTGTTCCATCTTTAGTCTTGGCTAGAGGTCACCGTGTTGAAGAAATCCCAGAAGTCCCATTAGTTGTTTCTTCTGAAATTGAATCAATCACCAAAACCAAAGAAGCCGTTGCTGCTTTGAAAGCCATTGGTGCTCACAGAGATGTTGTCAAGGTTTTGAAATCCAAGAAATTGAGAGCTGGTAAAGGTAAATTAAGAGGTCGTCGTTACACTCAACGTCGTGGTCCATTAGTCGTCTATGGTCAAGACAATGGTCTTGTCAAAGCCTTTAGAAACATCCCAGGTGTTGAAACTGCTAACGTTTCTTCATTAGGTTTGTTGCAATTAGCTCCAGGTGCTCATTTAGGTAGATTCGTCATCTGGACCGAATCTGCTTTCACCAAATTGGACTCTGTCTGGGGTTCCGAATCCGTTGCTTCTGCTAAATCTGGTTACTCATTACCAAACAACATCATCTCCAACGCTGATGTCACCAGAATCATCAACTCTTCAGAAATCCAAAACGTTGTTAGACCAGCTGGTCAAGCTACTCAAAAACGTACCCACGTTTTGAAAAAGAACCCATTGAAGAACAAACAAGTTTTGTTGAGATTGAACCCATACGCTAAAGTCTTCTCTGCTGAAAAATTAGGTTCAAAGAAAGTTGAACAAAAAGCTGATAAACCATCAAAGGGTCAATTCACTGAAGTTTTGAAATACGATTAGATTGTGTTCTTTCCATTAATACCCAAATGAAGGAATATAAATTTAACGAAAATTGCTGTTAAATAGGTGAATTTTATATATTTTAATTGAACCTCTTTACATCGGTGTTTCAAATTAAAATCTATTATTTGTAGAATTCCTCTCCATTATCTTATCTAAATTACAAAGAAATAATACAATTATCAACTCTTTGCTTACTTTCTTGCTTTTCGCGACTTGCATCAACACTTTTCTGTGTCGAGACTTCCACTAGACACAAACATCAAACCATCAACAAACCTCAAGAGCAAGACCACACAAACAAGCATGGACAACACATCGCTCGAGGTGCCCTCGGTCATCGTGAACAACACGCTGAACACCACTTCAGCAAACGAAACACTCATCAGTTCTCTTTCATTGGTGAGCAAGACAACCTTCCACGTTTCATACTTCTTATTCAACCATAAATATGGGGTCTACGTATCTCATTTGACTCTTGTGGTGATTGCAATCTCAATCATAATGGCAGCTTCACACGCCTCATTGTCAAGACCCAAATCAGCTCCTAAATTGGGGAAATCACACCCAGATTATACCAATTTGACACTCACTGGATCGATAGCCACATCTGATTATGAAAATAACGAAGCTTCCATCGGCACTTCATATGCCCTATTCATTCCTGTTTTGGCCTCAATTGGTCTCGTCTCGTTATACTATGGACTGAAATACATCAATAAAGAAACAATTGCATGGTTCTTCGCCAAATATACACTTGTTCTTGGATTTGCCTCATTTGCTGAATTTTCACAGTTCTTATTAACAACATTTTGCATTTATCTTCAAAAATTTTATCCAAATTGGAATATTTTGAAATATTTCCAAAGACTTCGTATCACAATAACTGATAGTGAAATTCCAAACGATGGGTTCAATGGTACTGAATTTCATGTTAATGTATTGTACAGGGATGAAAAAGGTGAGTTGCCATTTGCTGAACATATCCAATCGGAATCACAACCACCTTCCACAATTGAATCAAAAGCACAAGTGTACAACATCTACCTATCAACCATCAATGTGATCTCATTGGTATTTGGTTCAGCTATGACCATAATCAATTATATCACCTCAGATTCTCCAAATTATATTTTCCAAAATTTTACAGCTTGGTGTTTTGCATTTGGAGGTATCAAGTGTTTAAAATTCAATTCCTTTATTGTTGGATTCATTGTTCTCTCAGGATTGTTCTTCTATGATATTTACTTTGTTTTCAAAACTGACATGATGGTCACAGTGGCCACTTCAATCACAATCCCAATGATGGTCAAATTACCATCTGGTCGAGATTTTGAAAAGTTCATCATTGACAGCTACAATAGCGATTTCATTGTTCCTAAGTTACCATTTTCGATGCTAGGTTTAGGAGACATTGTTGTTCCAGGTGCATTCATTGCATTATGTCTTCGTTATGACAATCACAAATTTTATGCTGAGAATCCTGGAACTCCATACAACATTTTGAATAAATTTCACCAGGGATATTTCACAACAGCCATTTCCAGTTATTTCGCTGGATTGATCTTTACATTCATTGCCTTACATTATTCAAACTCCCCACAACCGGCTTTACTTTACCTATCACCTTCATTGATACTAGGGACTTTAGGACATGCTTACCATCAAGGTGAATTGGGCCAATTGTTCAAATACACAGGCTCAGATGAAGAAGCAGAAAAAGAAGCCAAAGAATTCAACAAGTTGACCAAAGACCAGAAATTCTACGCCATAAGAGCCAATATGGTTGAAGAATATCAAATTACTGCTAAGGCACATCGTGATCGTAATGAAAACCCAGACAGTAATAAAAAACTACTTCAATTAAAGCAGAAAATTTGGGAATACGAGGATATTTTGAAACAAGCCACAGGGACAAATATATTGGATGATAATTTCGAGGAAATCTTCAGAGAAGAAGAGGATGATTCGGATTATGTCATGGAAGAGGAAGAGATTGAGATTGATATTGAATATCCAAGTGATGATGATGAATTTGACGATGATTCGAGTCTGTTTGATGAATAAATAGAATTATTGTGATTATCAACCAGGTCAACTTAGATAGCTTGGACTAATCATAAAAATTCCTGAAGTATCTATGTATAAGAAATAAAATAGACCTCTTTTTAACCAATCTAATTATGAATATTCGTTTCAGCAAAACCTATGTAAGCTTGGATATATATGATGCATGCGTGTGGTACAATCGTATATCTTCTTTTGTACAGTTATCTTGCAAGAATCACTCACAAAGTGTATTCAAGATACTACAAATTGAGATTTTTTTAAACCTAAAATACATTAATTATTATCCATATTTAACAAGAGTTTATAAATAAGAAAAGAGAAAAGTTCAATCTATTGTAAAAGAGTGAAACGAAAAAACACCAAAAAATTATTAACAAGCAAAATGACTGAATAGAAAATCAAGAGACAAAATTGAAGCACAATATCTTGAGAATCGTATAGAAATGGAATTAAAGAGATACCCACTAACTCTTGAAACCCCCTTTCTTTTTTAGTTCAGAGATAAAATCCTAAAACTTGTTTAGCGCTTCTTATTTCAAATTCTTCAAAATCTGTTCTTTATCTTCTGTTGATAACAGACCAATAACTTCAGCAAGTCCCGAGATGGCAGAATCATGGTTAGATCTAATCAGTTGAGCAATGTTTTGAGCAAATGCTTCATCCTTCAATTGTTTGACACTAACATCCAACACTTCATGGTTATCTTCAATCCATGTGGCAACAACTTGATCATCTTCATAATCAACAGAAGATGGATACCATGATCTTAATCTAGCAACTTTTTCAATTCTAGTGGCATGTTTCAATTCTTCACCAATACGTTTGATCAAATATTCTTCATTCAAACGACGACGAATACGCCAGAAAAAGAATCTTCTAGCATTGACCCATTCCAATTCTTTTCTAATGGTACCTTTAGCAACCATACGACCAGATCTATCATGTAAATCAGCAAATTGAACAGAAATTTGTTGATAAATTGGTAACAAGGCTCTTTCACGAGCAGCCAATTTAGCAGAAACTTTTGAATGTTCTTCTGATGATAATGAAGAATCAGCTAATTGAGCTTTCAAATCACCATAAGTTTTATCCAATCTTGACATAGTGGCCAATAATTTTTCACGACGGTATTTAATACCAACCATACCTTCTGGTTCCAAAACACCGGCACGAGATTCTTTATCAGCATACATTTCCATCATATCAGCATTAATGGTTGGATCAACAACGACCCATGAACCACCTCTCAATTCACCAGTTGGTGGAATGTAAGTGATAATTGGTTGTTTGAAGTCAACAAGAGCATCAACGATAAATGAACCATATTTCAAAACTTCATTGTACATATCTCTTTGACCACCAGAGAAACCTCTCCAGTTGGCAAGAATCATCAATGGCAATTGTTCACCATTGTTGAAATCATTGATGGCTTGAGCAGTCTTGAAAGCAGAATTTGGATACCAAACTTGACCAGCTTCTTGAACTAAAACTTCAGTAGAATCTGGATTAGCTGGATCAGCTGGAATCAAATTTTCAACAGTTTGAGTTTCAACACCAATGATACCAAATGGAATACCACCAAGACGGGCTCTACCAACAACAACACCTTTGGCCCAACCAGACAATGTTTCTTGGAAAGAGTTCTTATCGAATAAACCAGATTCGAATGACCCATCTTCAGAGGTACGACCTTCAATCATCCATCTCACATCGTATGATTCACCACGAGTTGGAGCATAATCAACATCTCTATCCCATGAATCTTCAGCAGATTCCAAAATTGGAACAGGCATGTTACGTTTAGCTGGAACATATGATAACCAGTTCATAATTTGTTCAACACCAGCTAAATCATCAGAAGCAGTTAAATGAGAAACACCATTTCTGTACATGATTTGAGTACCACCCAATTGTAAATTGGAAGAATAAACTTCTCTACCCAACAATTTGTTGATAGCTGGAGCACCTGTTAAAATGATTGGTTGGCCTTCAACTTGAATAGCTCTTTGACCTAATCTGACCAAATAAGCACCAATACCAACAGATCTACAAGTGACCAAAGTGATGGTGAAAATATCCTTGTAGGCTTTTGATGTGGCACCAGCAATCAAACCAGAACCTCTCAAACATTCAACACCTAACCCATCTTCAGCACCAATGATAGCTTTGATGACATGTCTAACTTGACCTTCTTCAACAATTCTTTCAGTAATCACATTCTTACTCTGTTCATTCTTGGCTAATTCATCAACACCATTTTGAGTCAAATACAAGTATTGGAATCCCTTTTCAGGTTTACCTTGTTCGTTCCAAGCAACTTGGTACAATGGAACTAATTCTTCGGCAATACCAATTCTAGCACCAGAGTTGGCAGACAAGTAAATTCTTGGAACACCAAGTCTTCTAGCCAATTCGGTAATCTTGTTGAAGAAATGATCTTCTTGAGGACCGAAAGAACCAATCTTGTAAGTGATATCGTTAGCAACGATAACAATTTGACGACCACGAGGATATTCTGGAGTTTTGACAATCAATTTGAAACCGACCATACCAATGTTGTTGGCACCAGGTTCACGAGAAATTTCAGTAACTTCATCACTATCATCAACAATCAATTCAACAGATTGGAAGAAATCATCTGGAACTTTAGCATCTGGAGCATATTTCTTCCATTGAGCTAAAGTTGATTGACGGAATAATTCTGGGAAATCATAAACATATGTAGTACCCATCAAGTGTGCCTTATAACGTTTTGGTTGCAACCATTCCTTAGCAGGATATGGAGTTGAGATAGGTCTTAAATGCATTGAACCTGGGGTACCAATGGATTTGAAAACCCAATCACCTTGTGCATTCTTAACTTCAATGTATAGTTCAGATTTAATAACGTAACCTGAAACATTGTTAATCATAGCTCTTAGAGGGAATGGAACACCAGTTTTTGGATCATTACACATGATTCTAATTTCAGCAGCGGCGACACGTAATCTCCATAATCTTCTACCGAAACGTTCCAAGAATCCACCGAAAGCAGCTTCAACATCTTCTGGTAAAACATTGAAAACAGCAGAGAAGTTAATAAAGATATGATTCAAATCAGAGTTGGAAGTGTCAATAACTTCAAGAGCATCCAAAATGTCAGACATCAATCTATTAGCTTCGGAAGTCAAATATTCTTGAATGGTGATATCATCACGGATACGACCAGTTCTAATAATACCTCTAGTGAAGAATCTCTTATCAACAGCAGAGTTCTTACCAACAGCTTCATAAACATGCAAGTTTCTGTTATCAGTGAAGACAGGCTTAATGTTGAAGTTTGATAATCTTCCTAATTCTAATTGGTAAGCTAAAGCTGGTTCGATATGACGAATTGTTTCATCTTCTTTATAATCTGGACCTCTGAAAGTATAGTATTTTGGATATGAACCGTCATTAGAACCAAAGATAAAAGTAATACGACGAATTGAAGTAGCGACCAATTCATCTTTAGCATCAGCCAAAATTTCTTCAATTCTGGTCAAAATTTCGTTTTCAGATTCAAAACCATCAGTGTTGGTAACAACAACACTGGCAATGTTTGATAAGACTGCATTTGATTGAGGATTTGATCTATCAGGAGCAGGACCACGAGCTGAGGAAGCATCAGAAACACTAGAGTGACGGTGAGGAATTTTTTCCAATCCTCTCACAAGAGCATCTTCAACATCATCCAAATGATTAGCTGGAACCAAAATACCAGTTCTTAATGGTTGTCCTTCATCAGTTGAGATGAATGTCAAATCTGAAACGGAAACAGCACGACCCATTGGTGATTTACCCATCAAGCTCTTGGATTGTGGAACAGCATTGAAAGCAGCAGTGGACAATGAAGGTAACTGGAATTTCCACTCAACGACAGGAGCACCACTTGTGTTGTGATAACCCAAGGATCCGATAACATTATAAGCACGATAAGCACGACGAATGTAAACTTCAGCGGCAGCAGCGGCAACATATGGATCTGGGTGCACCAAGAATTGAGTCAACACGTCAAAAACAACGTATTTGGAATCGATAACATCTTTTAAAACTTCCAATTGTGGTTCACGATGGTTTGAGCCAATTTCACCATATGAAGTTTGTGTGACTGATGATTTCAAAATATGTTCCAATTGATCAGATCTTTCCTTGATAGATGGTAAAGCACATTGGATCAAGATTTCTCTGGCTTTCAATGAAACTTTAGCAGTTGGTCTTGATTCCAATTCAACAATTTTCTTCAGGATTGGACGTAGGGCATCGGCAACTTCTGAATTTTGTTGACATAATGGTTGGTAATGTTTCAAGATTGCCAAGATCAAGTTATTCTTTGATGGGGCTCTTGAATGAGACAACACGGTGGAGACAACTTTAGACAAATCGGTCTTGTTTTCGTCACGTAGTTTCAAGATAACATCTTCTTCTCTCTTGTTAGCACCACTGAATAAGCTTTCAACGTCATAATAACTTGTCAACAAGTTTGCGAAAACGGAATGTTCATGAGCTTCTAATCCATTAGCATAACGTTGAGTGATATCCAATAATGGAGCAATAACTTGACCAAACAATCCATCAACTTCAGATGATGAGGCGGTTTTTTCCAACAATTTGGATAATTGTCTTGCAGGGAATGGAGCTGAACGTTGCACAGAACGTTGAATCAATGAAGATAAATCAGCATCCAATTTTGGAGGAAGTCTTGAATGCAAGGCACTGATTTGTGATTTCCATTCGGAATAAGGTAATTGACCATCCCTCAAAACTTCAATCAAGTTTTGTAAAGTGGCATTCATGACAACTTGATTATCATATCCACCAAGAGTATGGTCCAAAGTGGATAACAAAGTTCTAAATTTATGAGCAGGTTTGGTACCTTGTACAGTTGGAGCACCAAATTGAGGCATAATACCTTCAAATGGCAAAGCATGTTTAACCTTTGAAGGATCATCCAAAGCCAAGATGGCCAAGATATCACCAGCGGAAACGTTTGAGCCCGGTTGTTTAACCAATTGGACAATACCGTTTTCTTGGGCAATCAAAGGCATACACATCTTCATAACTTCAACTTCGGCATATGGTTGACCAGCATTGACATGTTCACCACTTTCCACCAAATATTTAACCAATTTACCAGGAGATGGGGTACGTAATTGAGTTGGATCATTTTCAATCTCCAATAAACAAGTTTTAGCATCAACAGATAATCTAGTTGCACCAACTTGTTCTTTCCAATAAACAGTATGGGATTTACCACCTAATGAAACCAATAGGGATCCATCTGATAATGGTTTAGCACCAATTTCCACTTTGGAACCATTAATGAATAAAGTATAAGTTTCATTTGCAGATTTGGCTGCGGTGAATTTATATTTATAACCTTCGTAAATGAAATCAATTGGGTAAATAGTTTTCAATAAATCTTTTGAAGAAACTTGACCTTTTTCTAATGAAGAAATGTATTGATTACGAGCTTCTTCGGAAACAATATGGGCCTTAGTAACAGCACCACATAAAACAGCAACATTAGTATCTGGTCTTTCAGCAGTTAATTTCTTTGAGATCAATTCATCTAACCAACCAGTGGTGATTGTATTATCTTCGAAATCTGAAGTTTCCAATAATTTGATTAAATATTCCACGGTGGTTTTGAAATCACCTCTGATGGATAATTCTTTCAATGCAACAACCATATGTTTTCTTGAAGCTTGTCTATTTTCACCAAATGCGAAAATATGACCAAATTGAGAATCTGAAAAAGAATGGATCCCACCTTGGTTACTAACGGAGAAATAACCCCAAACGTTTGATGAAGATCTGAAATTCAAATCATGTAAAGACCCACCAGATGGTTTGAAACCTTCACCTGGATCTTCTGAAGTGATACGACAAGCGGTACAGTGACCTTTTGGAACTGGCTTTCTTTGTGAAGTCAATGAATCTTCATTTTCAAAATTGAAATCGATATCCGTTGAAGTATGAGGATCAACACCATAGTATAGTCTGATATCTCTAATTCTATGCATTGGAATACCCATAGCGATTTGTAATTGAGCGGCTGGTAAATTGACACCGGTGACCATTTCTGTAGTTGGATGTTCAACTTGTAATCTTGGATTCAATTCCAAGAAATAAAATTTATCATCGGAATGAGAATATAAATATTCCACAGTACCTGCAGAAACATAACCAACCAGTTTACCCAATCTAACAGCGGCTTTTTCCATTTCACCAAAAGTCTCATTTTTGGCAACGGTGACTGGAGCTTCTTCGATGATTTTTTGATGACGTCTTTGCACTGAACAATCACGACCAAATAATGAAATGTTTTTACCATATTGATCGGCTAATAATTGAACTTCCAAATGTCTTGCGTTACCAGCCAGTTTCATGATAAAGATTGGAGAACCTGGAATTTCATTTGCGGCTTGATGGTATAAAGAAGTGAATTCTTGTTCATTTTCAACTTTTCTAATACCTTTACCACCACCACCTTCAGAGGCTTTAATCATAACTGGGAAACCAATTTTTTTGGCGGCTTCCAACCCTTCTTGTGGGTTATTGACACAACCTTTGGCATATGTGGTATCATTCACGGAAACCAAATTGGTCTTCACATCCAATTCAACATCTCTAACACCGGTACCTGACCATGGGATACATGGGACATCGGCATGTTGAGCAACAATTGTTGAAGAGATTTTATCACCAAGAGATCTCATAGCGGAACCTGGAGGACCAATAAATAGGATCTTCTTTGGAGAAGCGGCCAAATGTTCTGGTAATAATGGATTTTCAGAAGCATGCCCCCAACCGGCCCAAACAGCATCAACATCTGTTCTTTCGGCGATTTCCACAATTAAATCAACATTGGCATAATTGTTGTTGTTGGTACCACCTGGCACTTCAACATATTGATCAGCCATTCTGATGTATTCGGAATTTGCTTGTAAATCTTCTGGGGTAGCCATTGCAACAAATTGAATAGCACGTTCGTTACCAAAAGTTTCATATGACCATTTTCTAACGGATCTAATCTCCTTCACGGCGGCAATACCATTGTTTGCAATCAACACTTTTTGGATCACGGTGTGACCACCATGTTCTCTGACAAAATCTTTAACAGGACCTTCCTCAGCAGTGGTTAAAGAGTTCAACCCAATGAAATGGGAAGGTATGGATTTATGTAATGCAGAATAATCTGGTAAAGGGGTTGAAGATTGAGGAGCAGCAACTTCGCTCAAGTTTTCTTCACTCATTTTGTTATAGTTTTTATAGCTAAATTTATGATTTTGGAAATCCTTGTGATATAGTCTTTTAGGGAATAATGTAGGTAAAAATTGTAATCTATAGTGGATTCTATACCCTAATGGGATAGATTTTAAACTTGATAGGAGGGATAGAGTGGAAATTCTGTAATTGTTAGTATCCAATGGAAACAACGTGAAAGATAAATTAAAATCAATTCTCTTGTTCCTATCATTTCCTGATCCATCTCATCGTTCCCAATTCCAAAATACAACGGTTTTCATGAAAAATCCCAACAAGAGAACAAAAGAGAAGCCACGGTACAGGACACACCAGCGGTTCAACATCGATGGAAATGGGAAAGCGATGAGAATAATTGCAAAGAGAGAAGGAAATGATGAGGATAGGTTTGGAACTGAATGGATTGATAATTTGTAGGGGGTACTCACCTTAGCTACTGCTAATTTCAAATTCTATTATAATTGATTCTATTGATCCGGTCTAAAATTTGGGAATCTGACCTTGATTGATGATCTACCGCTGAGAGTGTATATAGAGCGCTTGTGGGTATAGCTCTGTGGGACGACAGTGGTGATGGCAATTGATCAATTGGATTAATAGTAAGAATATAAAGATGTGTAGGATATAAGTACAATACAACGAATTATAAAGAATATAAAGATTCAGAACAAGTGAACAAAAGGCGCTGGGCCTACCAGGTGTTGGGACAGGGGTCACCCGCAAGTGCACATATATTAAAACGCCCAACAAGACGTTTGAAGGTTGACATCACTACTGAATATTTTAGTGTACAACTGGTACTTGTTTATTGTTGGTATATGAATAGGCTATTCCACCATGTTATCATCACAAGTACATAATATCCAACAATTTATTTCAACTCCTTTCATCCTTGGAACAAGTGTTCCTGAAGACAAACTAGATAAATCTAGATAAGATCGAGACTCTGTACTTACATAAGCAACAGTTATAGGCTAATATAGCTTTGTTCGATATACTATACAAATGCATTTTATGGTACAATGGACTTCTATATATAATGGGGCTTAACGCATGAAATAATCGTATTTCCCCTTTTGAGTTCTGTATTCGTCAACTTTGAAGTCCCAAGTGATTGCAATATCCAATTCTCTTGGATTTGTAGCATTTGGTCTATTGGCCAATGTGAATTCAATTTCTTCATCTTTTTTAACATCCAACACCTGGTCCAAATAAACAACGGTTTGTTTCCAATGGGTATAATTGGCATGAGGACCTGTGGAGAAATAGACTTCATTCTTTGGATCGGCACTTGGGAACCAAATATCAAACCAAGCAACCAATCCATGAATTGAATCATCTCTTAGGGCTTTCAATTTAAATTTGGAGAAGAATGCCAAATCTTCAATCTTGACAGTGTTGATATCAATATCGATCAATTGTGCAGATGTAGTGGCAACAGCGGTTTTATCAACAATATCAACTAATGGTTCAGCCATGGCAATATCGATGAATGGAGTATAATCGAATCCATAGACATTTTCCCAATAATGGATCTTATCATCTTTATATTGTCCATCTTCAATCCCTGCGATTCTCATGGTGGCACGATCTGGGAAAATTAACCCACCTTTAGCCAAATAATGATCTCTAGCGTATAAAACAGTATCCAACATGGATTCATAAAGTAAGAAATATCCCATCCATTCACTAATGATGATATCAACTTCAGGATAAGGTAATTCGACATCTTCTAATTTCCCACGAACTAAGGTGATCTTATCACTATATCCATTTAAATCAACAATTTTTTGAGCCATCTCAATGATATTAGACATATCAACAGCAATAACATGCTTAGCACCGGCTTGTGCTGCGAAAAGGGATAAGATACCAGTACCACAACCAACATCAAGAACAACCTTATCTTTGAAAAGATCTTTGTTCTTGAAAATAGCTTGACGATAACTTAATGTACGTACTTGATCTTTCAACATCTCTTCATGGATCCCGAAATGATCGTATGAGGTGAAATAGTGTTGTTCACTGAAGGCCAAAGTGGCCTTGTCGGTAGCAGAGTCTGAAGCCATTGTTTATGATTGATGATATGGATATGGGAATCGATGTATTGTTATTCACAATTGACGAAAGAATTGAATCGTTTAATATTTTTGAAATATTTCCACAAGGTCTATAATTTTTTTTTTCTTAATGTGCGCCCTTCACCAAAAAGAAATTTATTTCCGAGCACATACAAAAAAGTCCGGCCAGTATGAAAGAAATTTACAACAACAAAGAGTAGTAATTAGTTTGTAGGTTATACTATGTAATTAGGTTACAAATATTATAAATATTTATTTAACTTGTAATATCGGTAGGAACTGACCAACAATCAACATTGGGATATCAAAAACATCTCTCTTCACAGTCCAAGTTGAAGCACATCTTATAGGCTCACCATTGGGACTCAATAATGTACATTCAGTAATGATGACCCCATTCAGATCACCAAATGCCACACTGGAGAATAGTTTGAAGTAGTCCAATGCTGATGAATCATTCATCAATTCTATTATGAAAGTTCTCTTGGATAATAATGAAGTCTTGGAATGCGAAGTTAATGATGAAAACTCCGTTGAAACGGCAACAATCTCTCCAGTGCGTCGCCACATTATCGTTGGTGATGATGATAAACTTGACATCGACTCGTATTCTAATAATGATCTTTGGAACGATCTCTCGGCAAATAACAAATCCATCTCAACAAGAGATCTTGTGGCAGCTATAAAACTCGGTCTATAATCAGCCATGAATTCTGCAATCTTGATCAGTTGCTCCTTGTTGAATCTTGTTTTTAAATAGTTCAAAAGCGCATGATACGCCTTGGGATAGTTATATGAATGGATCTCCGTAGTATAAACATCCTCGGGGATCTTGATCATGTTTCTAATGATCAAAGGTGATGTATAATCCTCTTCATTGGGCTGTTGCACCAAATCAATCAAGTTCTGTGGGATGTTCCCATTACTCAACCCTTGAGAAGTGGAATTATCACTTAAGGAGATATATGGTCTTATTTTGTTATCGTTTTGGAATGAAGTCTGGAAATCCGCGTTATAACCACCACTATTACTACCACCTCCTCCATTCCCACTATGCGTACTTGCTGGTGTTTCAACCCCATGACCTGATTTATCCAAGATATCGGTCAGTTGGGAATATTCTTGATTGGCAAATAACGAAGAAAACACATCTTGTGGTGGTGAATATTCCCTCGCCGTAGATGAAGCGCCTCCATCGGTCTGTAAGAGTCGGCTTATAGTGGGCGTGGGTGTGGAGTTTTGTGCTGGTTGTCCTTGTTTGTCATGCTGTTGTTGTTGTTGTTGTGATAAAACTGGACTTTGGGATGTTGGAAGGGAAGGATCGGGATACGAGGAGAACAATGTCTTTTCATTATGGACGTTTGGCAATATGGGCTGGAACTTATGAGGATCTATGGAGCCATTGATTGATATTGGTTCAACTGACGGTGTTGATTCAGACGTCGTTGTCGTTGTCGTCGTCGTTGTTGTTGTTGTTGCAATGGACGACTTTCTCTTCATGGATTGTTTCTCTTTAGAATCATCAGCAAGATACTTAGCACGTTTCCTTTCCACATCATGACAATCGTGCTCCAATCCTCTCTTCACACAGTTCTTACAAGGACGTGCTTCGCACAAGGTTAGTTGGTCTGTTCAATTTCCAACAAAGAACACAAGTACTCACTAGAATCGCATTGTAGATGTTTTTGATGACAGAATTGACAAGCCCTGGAAATGGGTCTTCTATTCAACCTTTCGTTCAGTGGTAGTTTCTTGGTCATATTGGACACACTGCGTCTTTCTTCAAAGTCATATAACTATTGTTCACTTATAGTGACTTGTTGGAATATCACTCGCGAATCCAAAAGGTATATTCATGGGTTTGGAAAATATGGGGTGCTTCAATTGGAACAAATTTTTACCAGTGGTTGCAGAACACGTTCGCGAACACATACTGACTAAACAATAAATTTATAGTGGATATGTACTATACTATACTCTATTATATACTATAGAAGTCCCTTCTCATATTGCCACCAACATATCCTCTATATCTTGGGAATCGGCTCCCAATTGAATTCGGTCCCATTTAGCCCTCTCCAGTTTCTGTTGTAAATTATCTTCACCTGCTTCATCATCACCTTGCGGAATACTGCCCTGGTAAACAGGTTTATCCCATTTTTGTTTATCTTTTTCAAAATCCCATACGTTGCTCAATGCCTCTTCAGTCTTCTTATCCTTTGCAGATTTAATATTTTGTTCCAATTCTTTGATATCTTCATTATCCACCTCGTCTTCACTATCTTCTGTATCTTCAACTTTACGTTCTCTCATAACAACTTTCCCATCTTTCCCAATGGCCATTTCCATGACCCTTTTACCACGCCCTGATAATTCTTTTTGTTTCTTTTCCATTTTCCTCATTTGTTTCTGTTGTTTCTTCAATTGCAATGCCTTCTCCACGCTACTGGACCACATATTCAAATTGGATCCTGTAGGTATCTCGAAATCTGAAGCTTGGTCAATGATTCTAGTTCTTTCTGTACTATTTTCTTGAAAATTCAACAAATTATCAAGATTTTTTTGCGCTTTCAATAAATCTGGATCCACGTCTCGTTGACTTTCATAGTAATCAAGCTCATCATTTTGTTCTTTCAACTCCTTGGCCTTTTTGGCTTGCTTCTTGGCCAGCTCTGCCCTCTTCAGATCAGCAGCTTCCAATTTCTTGAAAAGTGCATCTTGTTCATTCCACAAATTAACACCAGCACCAGAACTCAGCGTTATCTTCTTCTTTTTCTGCTTATCTTGAGCTGATTGTGGTTCTGGAGTTCTTGATGGAGATTCCAAGTGTGTCTTTTCACCTTTCAGCACTGAAATGATTTGAGCCTTCTCTTCTGGTGATATAATCTCTTGACCACAGAAGCTACATGGTCTATAACCTTCCTTAACGCAAATGATCTTACCACAGTTTAGGCAGTTTGGTGCAGCTTCGAATAATGGATGTCTTGTGGCCATACAATTACACACAACCTTGACGTCTGTGTCCTGGGAATCATCAACTTCCAATTGTTTCAAAATTTCATCCAAATCTTTCAGATTGTCCACTTTCCTTTGCTTGTCCCTTTTAGCCGATTGTTTGGAGGGTTTCTCCACTGGCTTGTCCAAAAGTTGAGATGTGGTTGAACTAACATTTTTGTTCAATCTTGGTTTATTGTTGAGTTTTTGTTTCTCAGCAACTGGTTGATTCCATGGATTCTTTGTGTTTCTCCCAGTTGGTGCATGTGACGGGGTATTGGGTACAAATTTGTGTTCATTCTTAGGAGCAGACTTCTTTGCCAGTGGCTCTGGATTTGTCAGTCTAGAGGTGAACTTCCCGATAAAGTCAAGAGCATCTGGCGATTCACCTAGTAGTCCGAGCCAATATTCTGTAATTGCGCTTTGTGAGGGCAATGCCAAAGCATTGTCCACCATCTGACCCAGCGAGTCCTCATCGATTGGCAGCAAGTTCTTGAGGTCCCTGGTAGCACTCTTCTTAAGATCCATTTGTTCTCTGTTGATTTGAATACTTTGTGTACAATTTTTGTAGTTGTTACCAAAAGTTTTTGGATGGCGATAAAAGTATGAAAATCCAAAACAAATTCCTTTACAGTCCGAATTTTCTCATTGTTGCATTAACATCGAAACCAGCTGGTATCTACTACAAAGATTAAAGGTCAAAGAAATGAGTGAGAGCTTAGCTGACCAGATTGCCAGACTAAGAGGTGAGTATTGCGCTGTGTTTTTTGCAGGTTTGCTCGACTTTAGTGGGAGTATTTAGCACTTATACTAACAAAACATGATATTAGGCGCCATTAACAATTCCAAGGCCCAGCAGCCGAAAGAGATCACAAACAATCAACCATACAGTGCTGCTCCAAGTGCTCGAGGTTCATCTAGAGGATGGGCCAGGGGACGCGGAAGTTTCAGGGGAAGAGCTGGTTATAGAGGGAGAGGTGGCTATCCAATCCAGAATAGAACCCTTATTGTGAACAATCAAGCGAGTGATTCAGAATTTGTTTCCACAGTGTCGTCAAATGGTCGTAAGCTCATCAATAAAAAGATCTATGACCAAGAGTTGCAAAGTGAGAACTTGACTAAGGAACAAAAAACTGAGAAGCTGAAAGACGCCCAACACAAGATTTTGATGAAAAGACTAGAGACGAGAGTCTCGAAGAATCGAGTTAAACTCGATGTTTGTGATCGTTGCTTGATTGATGGTGACTTGTATGCAATTACCAAGTATGGCGCAAGATTAGTTCCATTGATAATCCCAACAGGTATCAAACCTATGAAGCTACAATGGAATGGCTACGACTATACCAGAGCTAAGACAGGTACACTAAAGCTATCGAATCAGAAAGTGTATGTATGAGACTTCTGACGTTGTATTAAATTCAACTAACGATATCAACTAGGTTTTTGAAAGAGCAGTGTCGCTATTTCCAAAAGACAGGTGAGTATAATGTCTTCCAATTGTTCTATTTTAAAGAGCTGGAGTTTCTAATCAATATACCAAAAGGTCAATGTAAGAAAGGGGACGGTTGCAGATATGCCCATAACAAGTCCAAAATATCACTATGCAAAAGTTATATCAAAGGGTTGTGTCAAGGCAATTGTACTCTATCACATAATCCATCGGAGTTCAATATTCCTAATTGTCATTTCTTCATAACAGGATCTTGCAAAAACACGGAGTGTTTGTTTTCACATGCAGTTCCAGAATTAGAACTGATTTGTCGTCCTTTTGCCATTGGTGGTTATTGCTTTAGAGGGAAGAATTGTAATTTTGTGCACGGTCATGAATGTCCAGATTTTCAACTAACGAGAGAATGTCCAAGGGGTAAGAATTGTAAATTGAAGCATTTGGAGAAGGACAATTTGGATGCAAAACTTTCATTCAACACTCTGGATCCTGAATATTACGAATTACCAAACTTGACCAAACTTGATAATCTGCATGATGATCCAAGAATCCAGAAATTGGAGATTGAGGAGGATTTTGCTAAATTTGAAGATAGCGATAGTGATGAAGATGATAATATCAGCATAGCTACAGGAACAGACAGCTTGGAAAGAAATGCTGATTTCATCCATTTTTGAAAATTATACATTGGATTAAAGTATATAGACGTCGTAGTCCCTCACCCTTGGTGGATTTATCTTATAGATGAATAAAGAAACATGATGAAGATTCAGATGTAGATTAGATCAATAATTTAAAAGCCCTAAAAGAACGGTGGAGCAGTGCCCTTACCACTCCACTCGCGAATTTTCTTGAATTTTTTCTCAACTCGATCAAGTATAAATTAAACCGGTTTCCCTCTGAAAAACTCCCTTTTTACTTAAAAAAACCATCATCAGTAGTGGTTATACTATCTCATATAAAGATATATAACATTATACACTATAGAAGAGGGTTCCCTTCGGGGGATCACTTTTCTTAGAAACCTAGTATAGGTCCTGTTGTTCGTTATTAGATATGACTGGATTTCTATACATATCAGCTAAATTTTTACTGACTTTTTTAACAGATTAGTCACAGTAAAAATTTCGTTTCTGTTTCTTAGATTAATGTGCCTTATGAAATAGATTGAATAGTTGACAACAGTAATGATTACTTAAGGTGATTTTATTATGGTTAGTTGTCCTATTTCCATGACGCCACAGATCCTTCTCGTATAGAGTTATAATATGTTGTTTTTTAGTTTTCCACTATCTTATCGTAGTACTATCTCTCAGCAACTTAATATTGCTTTACATCGATTGAGTTCTAACCATGTTTCGATTATATTTGATATATACAAGTTTGTATGCATGTGCACTAGTTATATTAGGTGATGACCTTTGACTCAACAACTCGCTTATTTGAGTTCATATCTCCCATTAAAGCATATCATCCTTAACAAATTGCTATTCTGTATAGTTCTTCTTTCTTTGTTCTCACGGCTTTGCCTCGTCTTTAGGTTCTTCAGCCTTCGGTTCACTCTCTGCAGCTTTTGCAGCCTCTTTTTCTTTAAGCTCACTCTTCAACCTTTCAGCAGCCCAGTATATCTTAGACTGTAGATAGAAAGAATTGCCCTTTTCTTTAGAATTCACATCAAATAAATAATTATATTTCTCATCAACTTTATCCAATGTAACATTCTTCAAATCAATGTCCAAAATCTTTGAAGATTCATCTAATGTTATACCAAAATCACGAGCAGCCTTCGCAGTCGTGCTCGAAGACTGCTTAGCAGTTTGTTGAGCAGCTTGGCGGTATGCTTCTGTGAATGCTCTACCAAACACCTGGGCACCGGTGAAGATGACTTGAACTATTAATCTATGAGCCTTTGAGTTTCCATGTTAGTATTCCATTTCTATTACCAGAAGTGATTTATTCTCTCCTTGGATGCATGTATACCCACCATTCTGTAACGCTAATAACAACACTTCCCACCACAAGAACAGACAACCTTTACCACAATTATCTCCAGAGTTCTTGATCCAACTCTTTCACATAAGAAAAAATGGCAAAGATTCGCGAAGATTCAGATTTCTTTCCTTTCGCGAGGCTTACCCTGTCTTTGTGAAAGTAAATCCGACTGTGATCACATGCCAAATAAGAGTTCCTCCTCATCGCCCCTCGGTTCTCGCTTAGTAGCGCTCAGTAATTTTTTAGTGCTTCAAAGCGCTTCAGCAAATTCGTTTACAAGAAACAGCACAACACAGGAACGAAGGACAGTCACACCATCAGACGAGCTGGAAGAGTATATTAAGACCGGTGCTGCTCTTCAAGTTGCACAAAGTATCCCACTGCTGCTTTCCGACTAGTGTTGCCACTCGAATTGCCCCTTGTGCAAGGATTGTCGTACATTTTGATCTAGATTTTATTCCCACTGCAAGAGCTGAGACGTAAACGAGTGTTTGAACTGAAATCTGAGCTTTATCACCACCACCATCAAGAAACAAACCCACTGGGCCAGTGATCCACACATGTCAGAGAAGCAACCAGGCACTGCGGGTCCTCCAGGCTCTAGCAACTCGTTGCTCGAGGATGCCTCCACGTTATTGATGTTCCATAACGCTGCTGTTACTAATAATTCACCACCACAAACACACCAACAAGTTGAACAACAAATAGAATCCGAAAAGCTGGACAGACCAGTACATCCTCTGCCTAAAGCTTTGACTACATCTCTCCTACCAAGCCATACTGTGAAGCCATCTCCCACTACTTCAAGACCTTCATCTACCCCAAATCCAGCAGCTATACGAAGTCCCAGAATAGACAATTTGGCGTCTCCAGGACCTGCCATAGCAGGGCTAGCTGATTCAGATAACGAAGGTGAATCCGATAAATCGCAAAAGGCCATAGTCGCTGCCGCTGCTCTCGCAGCTGCTGCTGGTGTCCCATTGCCACTGATTAATCATAATGATCAAAACAGCCTAAATCAACAAATTATTGAAAAACTGAAGGAACAAGGTGCCAAATCATCAGATGAAATTTTACAGAAAGCCCAGAACGAAGTCAGTAAAGAACAATTTCAAGCTTTGCAGGAAAGAGCTGAAGTTATTAGACAGGGTCTACAAAACAAATCTGATCATGATGATGATGTTGTGAAGCGAAATTCCCCCAATCTAGTTGACCCAAGTTCACATAATACAAACAAACAGGATGATGAAACTTCAGTCGAGGCAGATACATCGAAACATAACGATTCGAATGAAACAGATGTGGAAATGAAGGATAATGAAGATGATAAAGATACTACCATTAATGATATACAAAATAATAGTAATGAAACCGAGGAGGAGACCCCAAATCAGATACTTGCTGAACAAGATTACGAACCAAAACCAAAGAAACAAAGAAAGACAAAGAAAAAAGAGGCTCGTGTTGGAATTGTTGCTGTGCCAAAAGGTCAGATCATTGATCCGGATGCTGGTACCATTTCATGTATCTGTGGCTTTGAAGAAGATGATGGTTTCACCATTCAATGTGATAACTGTAACAGATGGCAACATGCTGTTTGTATGGGGATCAGCTCAATTGATAATGCTCCGGATGATTATCTGTGTAATGTTTGTTCACCAAGAAGAGTTGATGTTAAAAAGGCTAAAGCACTACAAGCAAAACTGAGTCAAATCAGAAGAAAAAAAGAGAGACGTAACCGTGGGTCTACAGATGCTGAAAACCAAGAGAATTCAGGTCACGAGTCTAGTGAAACTAACAAAGATAAAGAGATTTCTTCTCAGGGCAGATCTTCAAAACCCAAACCTAAGCAAACCATTTATGGGAAGAACCTGGAAGATGAAGACATTCATGTTTTAGATGCTACAGACTCATACAAGACGATTTATTATGCCCTTAATGATTACGATTTCCAAGATGAGACTATTTATAATTTTGTCGATAGCTTGAAAAAACTAGATAATCCATTATTTCATAAAATTTCCAAATCTGATTTAGAAAAAATTGAATTTCCCAAATTAAATGTCAAGACATATTCAGAAATCATTAATAAAAAATTCAGTGGTATTTCAAGATTAGGCTTATTCACTGATACTTTGATCTCCACTGGTGATTTAATTGGTGAATATCTCGGTGATGTGGGGAGTAAAGATCGATACATTACAGATTTAAGAAATCATTATAGAATATGGGGTGTTGAGAAACCAAATGTTCAATTCATCCCTGGATTACCTTTAGTTATTGATGCAAGAACTTCTGGAAACCTGACAAGATTTGTTCGAAGAAGTTGCAATGCAAATTGTGAATTACAAACAGTTGTTGTCTCTAAAGAACAAGTCAAATTTTACGTCCGTGCCATCAAATCAATCAAACCAGGTGCTGAATTAACATTGAACTGGAACTGGGACGTCAACCATCCAATCCGGGCCATTGAAGAAGGAAGGCCATTTGATCAAACAAGCGATGCAGTCAAACCCTCATTGGTATTATCCGTTGAATCAATCCTCTCATTCGTTGAATGTGCATGTACTCAACTCAATGAATGCTCTTTATCAAAAGTTAAGAAGGCAAGTGCACACATCTATAGAGCAACCAGGAAGGGGAACAATACGAGTGGATTGAAACTGTTGCAAAAAGAAGCACAGTATAAATCAATCCAAGAACGTTTAATCAAAAGAGAAACTTCGAATCTTCGTGATTCTTTAGATCAAGTCAAATCTTCAATCCCAATCCCTAATAAATCCGGCTCAATCCAAGAAGACATCAATATAAGACCATATATATACAACTACATGTCACGCAAAAGAAAAGTGGAAGAACCTCAACCACAACCAAAACAAGTCCAACCTCAATCTCAACCTCAATTTTTGGAATACTTACCCCTCCCTGTGGAGTTGTCGTCGGATGAAGAAGTTGAAGATGAGAAAAATACAACAAATCCAACTACTGTTAATAGTGCACCTCCAAAACCTATCAAAAAGATGAGTTTTGCAGATTACAAGAAGAAAAAGAAGCCAACTTGAAATTATGAATTTGACGCCTTTTGTCTATACTAATCATCTTATGTTTTCCGAAATCATCGCATGCATTCGCTCGTTTTTGTCATTGATGTTATGTTGTTTTTTAAATGTTTATACCCAAACGGTTCAATCGTTTCACTTCTTTTAATTTATTCATATGTTTATAATACACTTTCAATACTACAATAGAGATAAGTTTTTAAGTTTCGATGTAAAGGGCACGAAGCTACAAATCATATATGTCGTATTCATTTGTTTTATTAGCCATTATGAACTTTTAGTTTTTATCGTTCGGTTACTTATGAATAATAACCAAATGAGTTGCTTAACTCTTGGGAATCGTTTATCGAGCTCGATGGCTCATTTGGATTAATTCTTCGTAAATTAAACTTCGACAACAATTCACCTGTGAATGCTGGAACGTTTGACTGTGTGGATTCATTCTCAAAAACACTGGTCAGTTTTTCATTCTGTGTATATGGAGAATCTCTTGGGTAAATCCCCAGTAAGCTTCCATGTGTGGTGCTATGAAAAGTTAAATTATCCTCATATCTGGACATTGGACTATCCAAAATTTCTTCAATATTGAAGCTGTTACCGGTTGGTTGTTGATGACTATGGAATAAATCATCACTTGTCCATTCGTTCATCTCAGGGATACTCTCAGACCTGATCATAGCTGAATCACTTGAATGATCATTCGTATACGAAGTCACTCCTCCTTTGACACCTAATTGTATAGGTTGTGGATATTGCAGCAGTGAAACCGAAGAGCCTTCTTGAGTGAGACCAGTATTGTTGATGTTGTTACCATTGGTGCTGTTGATCTTATTTTTGCTATTGAAGACATAGGATGTGTCAATGTTTGGAATGAACGGTGGTAGGCTATGTCCACTTCCGGCATTATTATAACTTCCAAAGCCGTCCAATGGAGCTTTAAAAGTATTTGTTCTTGGCTTTCTTGAATCAGTGTTGTAATTTTTGTTATCTTGATTGGAATTATAATCGTAGAGAGCATTAAAGTTTTCATCGTTGGTTGCAATTCCATTAGAATGAATGCTAATGTTTTTAAGCTCTTTATTTGGAATCTCATCATAACCAGTTTCATAAATGTTTAGCTCCTTGTTGGATCCATTCAGATTAACTTGTGTGGATGAATCACTTAATGGCACTTCGTCTTGCTTTGAAAACAAAACGTTTTCTCTTTGTAAACTTGGCACTCCAGCTAAAACTTCAGCTTTAGATAAATTAAAGGAAGGATCTTGACCTATATTACCACCGACCTTAACGCCATTAATTCCAATGTTATTGAATGGTCTGACACGAGCTGGTGGTGGTATTGGAATAGGCAAAGTTGGATAATCGTCGACGCATGTACCTTTGAAGTATGGCATAGAACAAATAGTTTCCACGTTTGCCCTTGTATGCGGATTCCAAGCTAAACAAGCTCTGATAACATCACAAAGTTGTGTTAGTTCTGGATTTGAAATATAATATGCAATATCAATACCTCTTTGAATTGGTAACTGAAGTTTGAGATTTGTGGATAATTTTTGTGCTTCATCCCAATAGCCATAAAGAGGATAGTAATTTGATAAATTATTTTTCGAATAAGGTGTCCCCAAAAATTCAAGAACCTTCCAAATTTGTTCCAATTCATTAGCCCCAGGAAACAAAGGTCTAAAAGTAGCCACTTCAGCGGCAACCGAACCAAAAGCCCAAATATCAACAGGTCTTGAATAATGATTTTTTCTCAATAAAATTTCTGGGGCTCTATACCATCTGGTTGAAACATATGAGGTATATGGTCTCTTATTATCAATATGACGCGCCAATCCATAATCGGCTATTTTCAAAACAAAACTATCATGAAATTTGAAGTTATCAGAATTTATAAATTCCTGGTCATAGAATCTATTAGATGGAGAAACCAAAATATTCTCCGGCTTGATGTCACGATGGAAATAGTTGCATCTATGAATATGGCGAATACCATTCAATATCTGAGATAAAATTGATCTCAAAGAATTTTGAGAAAAATGATTGGAATGTCTAGCCTTCATTAACTGGAAAAGATTTTGATCCATACATTCCATTGAAATATGTAATTTGTAATCAATATCGTCAATAAACATTTCATAAACTTGCACAAGATTCCTGTGATAAGGAACTGATAAAATAAATCTCACTTCCTTCACTTTGCAATAATCATTCAAAGTATCCAACTCTTTTGTCATGGTCTTAATAGCGACAAGACCAACTTTCTTATTGAAATAATTTTCATGTTTGAAATGTTCAGATCTATCCAAAAGGGTTTTTTGGTAAGGAGTAAATTTGGAGGCGTCATTAATATCTTTAGTTGATTTGGCTAAACTAACACAACCGAAGCTTCCAGTTCCCAAAGTGCTAACAATCTTATACTTTTGCAAAGACTTAAGCGGTAAATAATACGGTGGATTATCAACATCCCTTGGGATTTTTGGCGCCTTCAGCTTCGACTTCTTTGACGATTTCTCACTACCAATGGGCATTCTTTCAAGGAAAGTTCAAAATTTGAGATCAAGGAAAAAACTTTTTGTTATACTGGACTGATGATCCAGATAGCGCTTTATCAAAACCAAGCAAAATTCGCTTTCTTGAAACCTTGGAACCGCAGTAAGCACAGAATCACAACCAAATAATGAGTTATTAATTCAAACTTGGACCAGCCAAAACTACCAAAATCGATGAAGACCAGCTGAAAGAGAATTAAAACAAAAACGTTTGTTATGTAGTGAATGACTGACCTTTCGTACTGTTCAAACCAAGCGCTCAGATCCAGGAGATGTAACCTTGGGAGGAACTGTTAGTAAGAGCCGCCATGAAAACAATAGATCTCTTTTCTGGAGATGAGGGAAAAAAAACATGGTATAAAAGTACAATATTGATGAATGCGCTGTCTGGCTTGGGATTCTTACAATTCTTGGAATAGGGCTGAGGGTGGCTGTAAGCTGGAATGATCCGCTCTTGTGAACCGCTTGATTTGAAGGTTCTTGAAGAAAAGTCTTCAAAGAAGGTTTTAAATGAAGGTATTTGTGATTTTTACTTTTCAAATATTGATGATATTTGAGATCAAATCGCTTTTGTGGTCTTCCAGGCAAATTCAGCATTGATTCAAAAGCCCCATTAGATCAGAGCGGCTCTTATGGAAATGACGACAGCTATTTATCCATGGCAACAGTGGACCATAATCAATTTATTGATGCTTGAAGGAATCAATAACCAACTAGGCATACAAATACCAGTAGTTAAGAAGAGTAAACAATAAGGCAGCACGGATTTGCGCGTCTCTGTTAATTGCTGACTTCCGACCCCAGTCAGATGACCTTGATACCCTCGTATTCATATTCTAAAATTATTTTTGATAAGGGGCCACGTCAGTATAGGGCCAGCATCGCAGAAGGAAAGTAGCAAGCGATTTATAAAGGGCATCTGGGAACTTTAGGAAGTTAATACAGCGATAGAAGGACATAAGGTACGTTTCAGAAGACGGTTTTCTGTAGAGCTCATTAATTTATTGTAAACCAAGAAGTCAAGTCTAACAAATCGAGAATGAACAAGGTTTAACTTAGCAGAATAGCAATATTTTAAGGAAGTCGGAGCAGTCCAAAACTTCCTTCAAGGTACACCGTACTACTACTACTACTACCACGCTGACGTAATTAGTTAGGTAGCTTTATGCCGGTTTTTTCTAAATAGTCAGATCTGAACATGGCCGTTATGTTTGTTGGCAAAAAAAAAAAGGCAATAATTAGATCGATCCGAGGATGCGAATTGGAATTGTTACAAAGTATCAAAGCTTTGTAAAATGTTGGTGATTCCACTACGAAGAGTATATAGAATAAAGCAAATCATGTTATGAAACTTTGTGCCGAACGTCTCAGCTTCATCAAAGAAAAAGTCTGAAACACTTCCACATGGGATGAATTGGGTTCAACTCATTCAGCTCTATGATAGCAACCCGAATTTGTACCTTGAACCTTTGAACCTTCAGCCTTCTATAATTAATAAATTCTTTTCAAAAGCCGTGAAGCTTGTGAATGCTCACGCTTTTCCAACTTGTATGAAGATCGGTATAGCATCAGGACTTTTTCTTCATGATCTTCGTGAATTTATCAATAGTTGCAAGACAGATCAGAAGCTCACAGATCACTACGTCCAGCGGAAGACCGAGATACAGCTTCATACAATAGAGGTACAAATCGGTTCATGAGTCTTGAGTCAACATACACGTCAAAAGAATCCAAGGGGTCAAAAGACTAGAATCCTCCGTCGGATTCCCATCTGTTACATGATGATGGTGAGACTAAAAATAGTAATTATAGGCAGCTCTAGGCAGGACTTCTTCCCAGTGGATCATCTCTTCCGCCCGGTGGAAGAATAGTTCTCCGCCTAGCAGTTGCTCCTTCTGCCTAAAGTTTAAGCGTAGGAAAATCAAAGGCACTCAGCTCAAGACATTCTTGAAGATCTTGACATGAGCATACCTGAAGACTCAAGATAGACACACAGGGCATTCTGTAGGGATTGTCTGGCCTGTGTGTCGAGAGTTCTGCTCTGTGTGTTTGTGGTGTGTTGACAGCCAGTCGGTGGGGATGACCACCTCTGAGACCAGTTCCGTGGTGTCGTCCCTCGCTCGCACAATGACATTTCCGTTCCTATTTGCTTAGAAAGGCTGTAACCATTACGCAACTACAAAAGATTTTCAAGAAACATCAACATCTCTCAACACACCAGAATCTTGATTCCTATATATATGTCCACAGGGATCCCCAACAAAGCTCCTTGCCATCAAGAACGCCACTCGTGATCAAGATTGGAAAGCGTCGAACTGGCGATTCACACCCATACAACTTAGCTTACCCATTTTGCATCCAAAAGCATCATAAGGTCAACCACAATCACTCAAATCTAAAGAACTAAAGCTCTATAACAACAGACCCACTCGCTCCTATTAACCCTATCACAGATTTTAAAGTGGCCTCCAGGTGATCAAATAGTTATCACTTGTTCGTAATGTCGCAAGCATCTTCACCTGGATCTGGCGCTTCTCAATATGAGAACGCCTCATCATCAAACAGACCGCCAGCAAGACCTCAGTCACCTCTGCACAAGTCGAGTTCATCCATCATGACGATGTCCAAGATGTACCAGCAACAGCAGCAGCAGCAGGGCGGCTCGTCAAGTCAGCAGCTATCTCCTGGGAACCATCCAGCTCACACCCATCGTTTACATAGTCCAAAACCATCTTCATTCTTACCAAAACCTTCTTCAACTTCAAATAAAAAACTACATCGTCGTGTTCTTTCAGGCGGTTCATTAAAAGATGATTACTTTTCCGGAAACAGATCAACTAAATCTGCAACCTCTGGTGGCTCCCCAGCTTCCATCACTGAAGGTCAAGCGCCAGGTGCACAATCTCCTGGAACGGTTAAATTGCCAACTTTTCAAAGAATGGAAAACTATACACCTCCAGCTGACGAAGGGGCCGGTAATGAGACAACTAGATCTGCTCCAGCAAATACACAAGTGAGTGGTGGAAGTGCTAGTGATAGTTCACAACAAACTCATGTTTCTCCAAATCTGAGCTCTTCAAAGATTTATGATCGAAGAAAAGCAAGAGAAAAAGATTTTCAAGATGATGCTGATCAAACTTTCAAAAGAGAATTTATGTCAAGTACAGATATAGCTGATAATGATGATGATGATCCAGAATTGAACAAGCAATACAAAGAAAAATTAAATAAATTGAATGATGAAAAAGCTAATAGAAAGAAAAATGTTGAATTTTATAACAGTGATTCTGAAAGTGATGTTGATATCAACTCTGTTCATTCAAATGACGAAGCACAAAGAACTAATAAAGAAGTCAAACTGGAGAAACCAAATAGAGCAAGCACGGGTGCTTCAAGCTCATCAAATGGTTCAAACGATGAGAAGAAAGGTGTTAAAAGATTCAAATCTGTCCTCAAGAAACTTGTCAATCCAGAAAATTACAGTTCCGATGATGAGGCTGATGATGAAGTCGCTAGAAATAAAGCACCAGATGATAATTTCTTCTCCAAATTTGTCAACATAAGTGGTGGTGGGTTAGCCCCAGGTGCCACTAGAGATGAAAATGAAAAGAAAGATGATGAAGAAGCCCAAAACAAGATTGTTAGTGATGAAGGTGTTGAAATGACAACATTAGATCCAGAACTTTTCAAGAATGAAGCCAGTGGTATTGTTGGTGCACATAATGGTCGTCGTGGTAAACCAAATCCAGAAGCATTGAGTGCAGATGAAACAACACTGAGAGATAATGTTTCAGTCAATTCGCATCAAGAGAGTTTCCTTGCTCCAAATCCTGATTTATACATGCGTGATGAAGAAGGAATTTTCGAAATGAATTTAGACGATTCAGGTGGTCAATATATTGCTCCTCCGGATAGAGTTCGTGGTGGTGTTTTATCGTCATTATTGAAAATGTATCAAAATCCAGGGGAAGCTTCAAGATCTCAGCAAAGTTTGGGTGGGATCTCTGAAGAAGGTGGTTCACTATTACCATCAGGCTCCCAGACTCCTACCGAAGTTGATGGGTCCAAAATTGATCATAAAACACTTGCTGGTCGTCTGAAAGGTCTTGGTAAGAAGAAAGTTGCCATTGATGATCAAAACTTGAGTGAACAACAAAGTAAGATCAATAGCAGAAATGAAAGTAATGCTGAATTAGGTGAAGGTTCAAGCAAGGGAAGTAAGACTAAACTGGGTGGTTATATCCATAATCCATTACCAAGTTTTGAGAAAACAAGACCGAAAATTAAAAGAGGTGCAAGTAATTTGATGAAAGCTAAAAAGGAACAAGCACAAGCAAGAATCACTGTTCACATAGCTGACATTCTACAAAGACAACGTTTTGTTTTGCGTATGTGTAAGGCATTAATGCTTTATGGTGCTCCAACACATAGATTGGAAGAATATCTAACAATGACTGCAAGAGTCTTGGAAATTGATGGCCAATTTATTTATTTCCCAGGGTGTATGATCGTTTCATTCGGTGATGCCACTACAAGAACTTCTGAAGTTCAATTGGTTAGATGTCCTCAAGGTTTGAACTTGTACAAATTACATCGTGTTCACAGAATTTATAAGCAAGTTATTCATGATTTGGTTGGTGTGGAAGAAGCAAGTAATGATTTGGATGAATTGTTATCAACAAAACCTGCCTTCCCTCCTTGGTTATGCGTTTTGATTTATGGATTCTCATCAGCAATGGTTACTCCTTTCGCCTTTGGCGGTGGTTGGATTGATTTACCAATCTCATTCCTGATTGGTATTTGTGTTGGTGGACTACAATATATTGTTGCACCAAGATCCAATCTATATTCGAATGTTTTCGAAGTCACTGCTGCCATTGTGGTGTCATTTGTTGGTCGTGCTCTAGGTTCAATCAGTGGTTCTAATATCTGTTTCTCCGCTGTGGTACAAGGTTCATTAGCATTGATTTTACCGGGTTATATCATTTTATGTGGTTCTTTAGAATTACAATCAAGAAATTTGGTTGCAGGTGCTGTTCGAATGTTTTATGCCATTATTTATTCCCTTTTCTTAGGGTTTGGTATCACTTTAGGAGCTGCATTGTATGGTTGGATTGATGAAAATGCCACTTCCGAAACAACATGTGCGCAAACAATTAGTCCTTGGTTTAGATTCCTTTTCGTTCCAATGTTTACAATTGGTTTGTGTCTGATCAATCAAGCCAAATGGTTCCAAGTTCCAGTCATGTTGTTCATTTCATGTTCCGGTTATGTTGTCAACTATTTCACATCGTTGCATTTTAAAAACTCTACAGAGTTTACATCCGCAGTTGGTGCTTTCGTCATTGGTGTTTTGGGTAATTTATATTCAAGAATTTGGAAAGGTCTTGCTGTATCTGCAATGTTACCAGCTATTTTCGTGCAAGTCCCTTCAGGTATTGCATCTCAAGCTACTTTATTGTCAGGTGTTGAAAGTGCAAACACTTTGACTTCAAACTCGACAACTTCAACCGATACGTCAACATCTTCATCAAGTTTGAGTTTTGGTGTTACCATGGTTCAAGTTGCCATTGGTATTTCAGTTGGTCTTTTCGCTTCAACGATTTTTGTTTATCCCTTCGGTAAGAAATCTACCAGTGTCTTCACCTTATGAGCTGTTTCCCTCACTCTTTATACAACACATACATATTCGTCATATCACACAACATTATTGCTCACTCATATAATATCATATTGCAAGATTTAATGAAGACAAATAAATTCAAACAACTTTTAGACTCAAATTTATTGTAGTTTTGGTAAAAGTTTTGCGCAAATTGTGTAATTTCCGTTTTAGGAGCGAAAACGCCAATAGCGTGGTTCTACCGAATATTTGCAGGGCATCTCAAATTTTTTTTTTAAAGGTATGAAAAATATACAAGAAATCTATAATGGTTTGTAGAAGTACCATAAAAGAGAGATCATCTGAGGATAACAAAATATAACAGTCATGTCTTTAGCCTCTCAGCTGGGGAACATCGCTGCTTCCAATAGCACTGTTGCTTTTGATCGTAAAAGAAGACAAAAACTGCATTCTGTCTCTTTGATCTATAACTCAAAAGTTGCAGCTACACAAGATTATGAAATCATCTATTCAACCGCTTTTGATGCTTTAGAAGAACTAATCACTGTTGATAAAAGATTTTCATTCTTCAAGAACTCCTTGTTTAGTGAAACTTCTGTCTCTGTTGATAGAAATGTCCAAACTGCTGAGCAAAACAAAGATTTGGACAATGCAATTAACGCTTACCTTTCTTTAATATCACCAAGATGGAACTTGACCCCGGCTGTGCATGCTACTGAATGGTTGGTTCGTCGTTTCCAAATACATGTGCACAATGCTGAAAATTTGTTGCTAAGTACAATCAATTATTACCAAAGTCCTGTTTTCAAGAGAATTTTAGATATAACCAAGTTACCACCATTGTTCTCAGGATTGAATGGTTTCAAAAACTCTGAAAGATCGCCAACAAATGCCTCAATGATCAAAATTTTCTCCGATTTGGACTTGTTGAACTTATACAGCAAGTACTTGCAAGACATTACTTCAAAGAACATTTTGTATTCGAATCAGTTGTTGTTTTTCACATGTACAGCTATCAATGTCACAGCTGTTTTGTCTAAAGATGTGAAAAGAATCGATCAATTGATTCCGTTATTATTGGAAGTTTCAGCTAAATTCTTATCAAGCTCAAACTCTGATGCCCATGTCTCAAGTCATACCATTTTAGCAGTCTTGTCTACTGCTGTTGCCTTGTCCCCTGAAATCATATATGCAGCAACAGAAACCATTTTAGCCAAAATCCCAAAAAAAGTTGAGAACTCTGCATTGATTTGTATTACCAAGTTGTTTCAGTCATTGAATACACCAAGATACGAAAACATTCCTGTTAGAATCTATAGATTGTTGATCAAACTTGTTGATAGTGATGAAGAACGTTTTGATGAAATCTTAACTTCAAATAGTATCAAATCTGATAAATTGGTCACAGTTTTGGTTAAAACTATCTTGGCCTATGATTTCGATACAAGAATTCCATTAGTCTTATCAATCTTGAAGAAAGTTTCACTACCAGAATATGAAACATCATACATCATTAAAGACTCAATCAGCGCTGTTGATGTCGTGGAAAAGGACAAATCTGATATCACAGCATTACTTGAATTTTACATCAAGTCCAATAAACATTTGTTATTGAAGAACTTGAAGGATTTGAATTTGAACCAAGATCAATTGGAAGCCAAATTACAAACATCACTACCTCTTTCAATTGCTGAAAATACTGAAGAAACAGCATCAAATGACTTGATTGTTGTTGATAACGAAAAGGAGAAAGAAGAATTTTCAAAAGACATCAAATCCAAAAAATCCAATATCGTTTCATTCTTAGCACCTGGATTGAACACTGAGTTTAATGAATTTTTGTCCCTTTACTTGAGAAGTTTGCGTTTCAATGCGGTTGATCAAGTCAAGGGCTTATTTGGCTCTACCGATGGTTTAATCACTTTCCTAGTCAGAGTTGCCATTTCGGGTTCAGCTCCTGGGTTTGCTAAAACCAGTGCCCTAAACTCATTGAAAGAATTATTGGCTTCATATGACGAAAAATCTAACTTTTTAACCTTGGTTCCAGTGTTATTAAATGGTCTTTATGATTCTCGTCGTTCTGTTAGATCTTTGACCTCGGATATTTTGAGATCCATCTCACAAAGAAAACCAACTGATAATTTTTATCAAAGCTCAACAATTTATGGTAAAGATACAAAAGACTTACAGTTGATTTCACCAAAAGATGGTTTAACTTTACTAAAGGCAATTTTGGAAAATTATTTTGTTGAATCTTCAGGTGTCAATGATATCTTGTCAAACTCCAAGAAATCAGCTCAGTTGTTTTTAGCATTTCTAGCTAACCAAGCCAACTTGGTCACTTTACCATCTGCTAAGTTGACCTTAATCAAAGTCATCAAGGCTTCAATCTCAAATGTTAAAGGTGCTATCCTATCACAGATTTTCCAAACTCTCTTGGAAACGTATGTTACCAACAGATCATCTTGGGAACAAAATGTACAATTGAACAAGGTGGACTTCAAAAGTTTTGAATTTGAAATTGTCGGTTTAGTTTCTCCAAAGGAGAAGAATGCATTCGCTATCCAGTTCCTGATCAGCTCTTTAAATTCACAACATGAACAATTGGCTGAGTTAGCTTCCTCAAGAGTCATTGCTATTTTTGACACTTTAAAACATGATTTCAAAGCCAAATTGGCTAAATCCATTGTTGATTCTTTTGCCACTGAAGGTGAAACTTTCTATGATGCTGTCGCTACGTTGCAATCATTACCATTATCTAGTGATTTGATTGTTGAACTATTGAAAGATTCACAAATCAATCAACCACAAGATGAACCAGGTGTTGCTAAAAGAAGAAGAAGATCATCCGCTTCAACAAGACAAGCTTTGAACAATGGTGAACTTGCTAAGATTGCTGAACACCATTTGCAAAAAATTACTGTTATTTTGGAAACCTTGGATAAGAGCTTAGGCTCTTTGAGACCAACATCAAACCTTTTAAGTTCTTTATTCAACTTGTTGTCAGATTTGGAAACTTTAGGTGGTGATGCTGGCTTACCAGTCTTATTTACACAAGAAACTTTAGCCGTTACCATGGTTAAAATCATCAAGTTTTTGAAATCTGCAAATGCTAGATTAGAATCAAATTCCATTAGAACAGATATTGTTGTTGCCACTATTAGATCTTCACCATCTCCACAAGTTCAAAACAGATTATTATTGGTCGTTGCTGAATTGGCTGCCCTAGCTCCAGAGATTGTCCTACACTCAGTTATGCCAATCTTTACATTCATGGGTGCTCATACTGTTCGTCAAGATGATGAATTTTCAGTCCATGTTGTCGAGCAAACTGTTGTTCATGTCATTACCGCATTAGCCAATGCTTCAAACGATAAGAAGTCTGATGAAATCGAATTTTTGTTGACCAGTTTCGCATCTGCATTCACACACATTCCAAGACATAGAAGAGTTAGATTATTCACCACCTTGGCATCTACTCTAGGTCCTGAATTATCACTTCATATTGTCTTGTATTTGATTGGTACTCAATACTCAACTGCTGTTTTGAAAAACCGTTCTTCAGAATCCAAACTGTTGATTGATTTTGCAGCCTCATTATTGAAACAGTTCACTGCTGTTGAGCAATTGGCCTCTTTGAACTCTTTTGCTGAGATTTGGAAGCAAATCCCAACTCAACAAATCACAAGAGAGTTCAAAGACTCTGAAGTCTTTTACAAGAGCCCAATCTTCAACTCTACTGTTGTCTCTTCCAATGCTGAAGATTTGGTATCATTGAAAGGCAACTTGTTGAAATTCATTGATTCTTCAATATCTGGTGGTGAAGGTGTTTCACTTCCACAATTACAATTGAAGTTGGCTACAATCTTTTATGATGAATCAAGATCAGAAGAAGATACAACTGCTGTTTTTGAACCATTTTCATCTTTGGTCCAATCTTTGTTACAACTCATTGGTGAAAGATTCAATGGAGAAATCTCATCACATTTGATTAAACTTTTGAGTGATGTTTTAGCATTATTACCAATCAAAGAATTTGTTAAATCGATTACAGATCTTCTTTCAGATTCATCAATTGAAGTTTCAGTTCGTCAAAACTTGATCATCTTATCATTGGAAAAATTCGATCTGGAATCATCTGAAAATGATGAAGCTCAAGAAGCTGCTGAACAAATGGTCGAAGTATGGTTCGATATCATCAAATCTGATGAGACGCTGTCACAAGTTTCATTCGATGGGTTGAGTTCTCTTGTTCAAAAATTCGGTCCTCAACTTGGTGATGACTTATTAACAGAAGCTTTGAAATTAAGTGTTTCAGAATTTGGTTTATTGAGTTCAAGTGGTGAAATCATTGTTTCATCATTGAGTGTTATTACCAATATTGTTTCTGCTCTTGGTATCAAATCCATTGCATTTTTCCCAAAAATTGTTCCTCCATCACTGAAAATTTTCAATCAATCATTAGAAATCGAAGACCCTGAATCAAGAGGTACTTTACAATTGGCTGTCTTATTGTTGTTATCCAGTTATGTCAAACGTATTCCAGCTTTTGTTACCACAAATCTTCAAGATATCTTGAGAGCCGTTTTCAAAGCTGATGAAGTTTCTGAACAAATTAGAGGCTCAATTGTTCAAGTCATTGTACAAAATATGGATCATTCAGCTTTGATCAAAGTTTTAACTAGTCTCTGGACTGAAACTTCCAAATTAGATGCTACATCTATTGGGTTATATTTGAATACTTTAGGTTCAACTGTCGATGTCATTGAAAAGAAGACTGCAACATCTCAAGCACCAAAATTCTTTAACTTGTTGATTAGATTATTTGAGTTTAGGTCAGAGAGTGATCTTGATAATAATGCCATTCATCGTATCGAAGCATTTTTCCATTCCATTGCCAATTCATATGTTTTGAAATTGAATGACAAGACATTCAGACCATCATTTGCATTATTGGTCCACTGGGCTTTCGAAGGAGAAAACGTTACAAACACAAGTATCACTGAAGTTGAAAGATTAACTGCATTCTTTAGATTCTTCAACAAATTACAAGAAAGTTTAAGATCTATTGTCACCACATATTTCACATATTTCTTCGAACCAACCATTAAAGTTTTGGGAAGATATGCTTCTGGTGATTTGAAGGACATTAATTTACGTCGTATCATCTTGAATGTATTAACTTCATCATTCAAATATGATCAAGATGAATACTGGCAAGCACAAGCTAGATTTGATTTGATCTCTGAAAACTTGATGGCCCAATTGAAGAACATTGAAGACTCTATTGGTAAATATCTGGTTAAATCTATCAGTGCATTAGGTCAAAATGCATCATCTGATGAACATAACAAGCAATTAAACCAATTATTCACTTCACATATGAAGGCAGAATGTAAATCAAAAGAAAAACTATGGGCTACCAGATCTTTGAAATCCGTCTACCAAAAAGTAGGTGATCAATGGTTAACACTGTTACCACAACTGGTTCCAATCATTGCTGAGCTATTAGAAGATGACGATGAAGAAGTCGAACTGGAAGCTCGTACTGGGTTGGTTAAGGTTATCGAAGAAGTTCTAGGAGAACCTTTGGATAGATATTTGGGTTGAAAAGGACACTTTTGATCTCCAAAAAAACTGGAAAAACGAAAAATCGTTACGCATGTATTGTATTTATAGATAAACATCACATTTGTTAATAGCTATGTCCTTACTAGTTGTAAATAATGTGTATTCAGACTATTGAGCTTATACATTTCGCGGAAAAATATTTGGTACGTCCACTCGTTTTCTTATTGATCCTTTTCGGAAGATGCCAATTGTTCTGTTTATGACGATGGAAGCCATAAAGAACTGATACAAGGAACCATCAAGTCGCAATTGAACCGAGATGTCCAAGAGATCCCTTACGCCCAACTTGAGCGGTCTTGGGCTGAGCTCGCAGAGCTCGATACTTCCAACCACAACCAGTGATCTTTCGCCGGATGATTTGGCCTCATTTAGATCGGGAAGAACAGCTAGTTCAACTGGAACTAGTAGAAGTAGAGGATATGGAAGATCGAGTAGATTCACGCCTTCAAGATCCAACTTCAAGATACCCATCTTCATTAAAAGGTTTTTCAAACCACCAACTTTGGATTTTGAAACTGCAATGTGGGAAATTTTTTATCTAATTGTATCACCGAAAAGGGTTTATAAATCGTTATACTATCACAAACAAACCAAAAACAGATGGGCCAGAGATGATCCTTCATTCGTGATATTGTTAGCACTGTTCTTGACCTTGAGTGCCATAGCATGGGGTGTTGCATATTCTCCAAGTCTTGTATCGATATTAAAATTGATTCTTTATATGGTGTTTATTGATTTCTTCATTGTTGGTATAGTTATTTCCACAATTGGTTGGTTTTTGGCTAATAGATTTTTCAAAAAGAAGAACTCATATGGAGATGCTACGATTGGGGCTGTCACTGAAGGAGATTTGGAATGGGCCTATTGTTTCGATGTTCATTGTAATTCTTTCTTGGTGATTTGGGTATTGCTATACATGGTTCAATTCATATTACTTCCATTATTAACAATGAACAATTGGTTTGGTGCATTTTTGGGTAATACTCTTTATTTTGTCAGTTTAAGTTATTATTTTGTCATCACATTCTACGGTTATAATGCCCTTCCATTTTTGGAGCATACACAGTTGATTCTTTTCCCAATTGGGATTCTCTCCATATCATACATTGTCAGTCTATTTGGATTCAACGTTGCCAAAACAATGACTTCAAGTTATTTCAGCTGATCAGAAACCCCCTTCTCCCCATAGCATAGCTCATATCATACAATCTTTTTACGTACAACTAGAGTGAAAGGTAGCAAAGAAAGAAAAAAAAAAACCTTAATCAACATGTACATTGAAAGTCATTAAACCGGTTGTAGAGCAGCAAACAAACACTAGATAGATGTTCAATTTGGGGATTTTTCAAAACTGAAGATCCCGATAAATGGTTCGACACTATCAGGTCTTCCAGCTGGAGCCTTGCCTCTAAATACCAAATCAGGCACTTCGTATCCTTCATCCCCTGGGTTTTCTCCGTGTGGTTCATTGGCCATCTGCTCATTTGGAGTGGCAGATTCACTTGGGGTTTCTCTATCGTTTTCATTCCCATTACTACTAATATTGTTATTCTTGTTGGTGGAAGTGGTGTCATCTGGAGAAGCTCCGATTTTTGGGTCCAAAATCTTGACGAAATCCAACCTTAGCACGTCGCCGTCTTCAATGAGACCATATATCTTGAACTTGGTGTTTATTAGATCCTCAGTCTTGTTATAGTGTAGTTTCCCTGTGGTATGACCGGTCAATCTGCCCATGGTGGACCCAATTCCTACGGAATCGATGTTTTCCACTTTGATGTAGAGCCCTGAGATTCCAAACGGCGAGCTGTGGACCTCTAGCTCACACGAACTGGAGAGGGTGAATACTTGTGTGGACATCTCCTTGATACTTCGGTCTTCTTTTGCAGCTTTTCGGTCGTTGTTTAATAGTGAAGAAAAGCGTTCAGGTTTTAAGTCTTTATACTTCAACGACAATCGGTTCCCGTCGGTTCGGACACTTAAGCGTATACTTCTACTATTCTACAGATTAAATAACTTTTCTATTGTATGAAACGTTGAAGTTGAGGTCAAGAAAGTCGCTGCGTCAAGGGACTATGTGGTTTGGAGTTCCTGATCTCAACAACCCCATCGGGAGTATCACCATTATTGATTGCATACCCGTCAAAGGATTCTTTGATTGATTGTAAATCTTTTGGTTGATAAGTGTGAGCAACCACTTTCACATTATTCGAATCAAAAGAAGATCCCAATGTGTCACCAGAGGATTTCTCACCACCTCTTTCATAATCAGCAGAGTGAGAAAGATGTTGATGGTTTGCAGACTCTTCATCAACCCATAATTGCTCTGCGATCTTGCGGCTTTGTGATAACAAGTTTTTCAACCTATCGATATTGACCTCTTTCCTTTTCACTTTTTGTTGTGTCTGCTGTTTTCTATTTGAGGCTTTGTAGTGATGGGTATGTTTCATTGGATCGAAATTGTTAAGGAGACTTTGACTTGATATTGAAGCTGAAGAATCCAATAGTTTCTTTTCATCTCGGTTAGTTCTTTCCAAAGTGTTGTATAAAGGATTATGATTCGTTCTTCTCAAACTCCTCAAATCATTGCTTAATGATTCCAAAAAAAGCTTTTGCTGGAAGCTATGATTTGTCCATCGACTATTGGCTGATTGCACATTCTCTTCATTCATCTGTTTCAAATAGTTCACCCGTTGTTGAATTCTACCATATTTCTCAACAAGTTTTGTGGTGTTGGTGGTCGAATCCTTATGGATATCGTCGTTACTAGCAGCTTTATCATTATTTCCGATCGATACACTTGAGTGCTCAAGTTCATTTCCAGCATTATTCTCATGTGAAAAGAATTTATTGTCAATATTTGAAAAATCAATCCTACCATCACTAATATTGTTATGGCCATTCTCATCTTGTGAATCTTGATCAATCTCAATCTTCAAGTTTTCGAAAGCTGGAACCATGTCATTCATTGAAACTGAATTGCTAGTTCTTGGAGTCACTGAGACGGTTGGTGCTCTTGAAGGCTCACTATTTCTACCCATTATGGGAGGTCTTTGATATTTTTGATAAAGAATGTTTGAATGGTTGGGTACAATGGTATCGATATTCTCATTGCTGTTATAAGCAGACATTGGGTTTCTATAACGACCATTGGAGTTTGATGTTTTGTATTGAAAAGAGGCAGCACTTGGTGACCGATGTGTTTCATGCGTTCTACGCTCTCTTAGTTGATCTATCCTAGCAATGGATCCATCTCTTGATTTTGATTTTTCACTCAAATTATCAGAAACTTTTTGAATATTCTTCACCACCTCAGCTGGCCTGAATTGGTAATCTGCTTTGATCTGCTCATCCTGGTCATGGCTTCGAATAGTTATGGACCGACCTCTATCCTCATGATTTTGGGCTCTTGAGTGATGTACTGATGGTTTCATACCGGCGTTCCAGGTTTCCTTAAAAGTGTGGGCGTCTTTCCAGGTCTTGTGACCATTAATACTCTCAATGAGCTATAAATCAACAATTTCCAACACAACAATGCAGCCATAAGTTTTTGGCCAACTTTCTAACTAAGTCTTCAATGCCAAATGTGATACGACAGAGTTCACAGAGTGGTGCTATATGGTATCTGATGTTGCAGTTATGCAGTTGAAATGCTTAGAATTTGTATCACGGGATTTTCAATAATTTACAACATTTCTACAAGTCAAAATCAAGTATATTCCCAATGTTTTATCAGATTTACATCACATCGTCCAAATCCGATAAGCACTGATAAGATAAACATTTGAAAAATTCGCGGCACTTTTTCGCGAATGGGCGTGGTTGGGCCAGAAAGCCGTGAAGTTATACAGAAAGACTTTCAATTCATCAAACGAAGGAAATTTAAACATTAAACAAATTAAACAATTACTTTTCTCTTCTGATCCACACTCAATCGTAAATATCGATAGGTGGTAGTCTATCCATATTGTAGAACCAGTTGCCCCCTTCAATCTCCTTATACAACCAGTCAACAGGGAACAAGACCAAATGACCTTGAATTTCACTCAACAATCTATCAGCAGTTTCACGATCGAAAACACGTTCACCCATGAGTCTATTTCTCAATCCATAAGCACCACTTTTACCTCTTGGTGAATAAACATCCTCTTCCTCGTCGGCGGTTTCAATCGCAGTGTTTTGGGTTCTTCTACCTGGAGCTTTACCAAGAACACCACTTGAATCATCTTCACCAAGGTCTTGTGGTCTTATACTGCTAGATCTTTGCATACGATCGCGAACATTCTTCAATTTCTCTTTATCGTCATCACCAGCTGATGAGTGCGAATATGTTTTGAACAAGGCTTCTCTGCGACGAACCTCTTGATCTTGAGCTAAACTAAATGCAGTGTTTAATCTGGAGAAATCCTTATAATCTTTCCATGTAGTAACAGCATCATCTGGTTGACAGTGGAACACTTCTCTGAAAATCTTGGAATTTCTCAAGGCATTTTCAAACCAAACATCTTCATAAAATGCATCATCAATTGGATCACTAAAACAATAAGGATCAATGAATTTGTTGAAATTGGAACCAGTGCCTTTAGGTGGATTGTCAGTTATTGAATCTAAAACATCACGAATACCTTGTGAATCCAGCGCAACAACTGGAATGTTATCACCTGGAAGTTCTTCAACATCTGGACGATCTTCAGGTGTGATATCTTCTGAAGGACGACCATCAACACCACTTTTTTTTTCCATATTCTTCATTTCAGCCTTTTGCGAGGCTCTTTGCTTTGGAACTTTATCAACAGGAGACGGTTTACCATCATGATGTTGATCACTTTTAGCAAATGTTTTACTCAATGAAGGAATGCCAACTTTATAACGTTTCCCATTTTCGTCATCATTTTGAGTCTTTTGCCTTGCTGCAACTCTTTGTAAATATGCAATTCTTTTCAATAAATCCCATCTCTCTTGATTTCTTTCAGCAATGACAATCTCTTCATGATCT